>VUQJ01015281.1:13666-26032 GCA_015108635.1 Andinoacara biseriatus | reverse complement strand
CAATAAGATTTCATCCTAGGGATTGAACCCACAAAATCATTATAAGAGTGTTTACTGAGGTCACACATTAAAAAAACCCAAAAACCTCTTCACTCTGGAAAAACAGACTTTCAGAAAGTGTATATTTAGACCAAACCAAGATGTTCTTGTACCTTTTACACAGACAGATGTGTAAACCTACCTAAACTGCTAGTGAAATTGCAAGTAAATCAAGAGTGAAAGCAAAACTTCAAAGTCCCGGATATCAAACTCACTTGAAAGTTAAGGGCTTTAGTGCTACCTGCTCCCTGCCTGCCGACAAGGAGTTTCCTTTTCCAATGCATTCTCATCCCCCATATTGAAGTTTGATAAGATTATTTTTACATGCAAAAATTCTCTGAGAAAATGTTACTTCTTTCTGATTTTTGAATTACTATTAACATTTATTACAATTACAACCCCAATTCCAAAAAAGTTGGGACACTGTGTAAAATAGAAATTAAAACAGAATACAATAATTTGCAAATGCCATAAACCTGTATTTTACTCACAGAAAACATGTCAAATGTTTAAACTGAGAAAACGTACCATTTTGACGTTTGGCGCTGATGAGGGCAACACATCTCAACAACATTAGGACCGGGTCATGTTTACCTCTGTATAGCATCCCCTCTTCTCTTAGCATCAATCTACAAATGTCTGTGAACTGAGGAGACCAGTTGCTGGACTTCTGGGAGAGGAATGTTGTCCAATTCTTGTCCAATATAGAATTCTAGCTGCTCAACAGTCCTAAGTCTTCTTCGTCATATTATGATGTAGCAATGTGCAACGCCATGCTGCTGGAATGGATGCAGTGTGTGGTTTAGCATTGTCTTGCTGAAAAATGGACTGAATCAGTGTTTCTGGATCATGTTTACCCTTTGGCTTCTTCTTTGCATGATTTAATCTGCATTTGTGAATGGCACAGTGAACTGTGCTCACAGATAATTTCTGGAAGTGTTCCTGAGCCCATGCAGTGATTTCCATGACAGAACCATGCTTGTTTTTATGGCAGTGCTGTTGAGGGCCAAAGATCAAAAGCATTCAAAGTGGATTTCTGACCTTGCCCTCACGCGCACAGATTTCTCCGAATTCCCAGTTCTGAAACTGTTCCACAATGGAGATGCAGTTTTTTGCAGATTGGTGAACCTCTGCCTAGTTTTCCTTCTGAGAAACTCTGCCTCTCAAAGATTCTCTTTTTAAACCCAATCATGTTACTGACATGTTTCCAGGTAACCTAATTAATTCTGTTTAGTATCACTTACTTTTCCAGCCTTTTGTTGTCCTGTCCCAACTTTTTTTGACACGTGTTGCTGCCATCAAATACAAAATGAGCTAAATTCTTAAAATGCTACATTTTACTCACTAAACATTTGGCATGTTTTCTATGTTCTATTGTGACTAAAATATGGGTTTATGAGATCTGCACATCATTACATTCTGTTTTTATCCTTATATTACAGTGTCCCAACCTTTCTGGTTTTGGGGTCGTACTATCCATTAGCCCAGGTCACAAGTCCCTGGAAAACCACAATATGTCATCTTAATTTCTACTTAGAGAAACACTCATAAGCAGGTCTGAAGTCACTTTGAGGTAGTAAGATTTACTCTAATATCAACTTTCACTGCAGGGACTCTGAAACGGTTCATAAATTTGCCCCTGCACCATTTTTGCAATGACTTTGAAGCATGCATCAGGCTGTCCTTTTCCTTCCCTCATCCTTACTTTTCCCTTTTCTGCTCCTCCCCTCATGCTTCCCTGTGCTCCCCTGAAGTGCAAAGGTAAACTTTAGAAAACAAATATCTCAGAGGTATGCACACTTCCCTCTACAGAGAAACCTTTTATATACCTTTGAGTTAATTATCTTGTCCAACTTTATGCCCCCTTCTCTCTGTCTGTCTTTTATATAGATGCGCTCTCCCTCCATCACTTGCTCACTTTCTATCTTCATCCTTCTCTCCCTCTTTTTCATTCTCCCTGAAGTGTGAAACTGATGCCTTTTGAAAACAAATATCCCTAAGCTCCACTCAGTTCTCTGCTCTCTAAAGGAACGGAAATGCCTTCAATAATGATGTCAGATCATCTGCTGTTTGGGGAATGGGGGGAACTAACGGTGTGCAAAAGAGAAAGTGATGAAAAGATGAAAGCCTAAAATTGATTGAAATAGTAAGGAAGTAAAAGATAGAGGCAGGAGGACAGATATGTTGAAAAGTAGGAAAACAATCTCAGGCTTCTACACCATCTGTTCTATGAAGCAATTTAGATACTCTCCCCTCGAGGACTTGTTTATTGGTGTATGTGAGCACACAAGCAAATAGCCACCGGCTGTGTATGCCTAGCTGGGAGTATACTTTGTGTCATACCAGTGGGTCTCTCATGCCTACTTTCAGCAGACATCAACCTGATCTTCCCTTAAGAATTAATGCAACACAAAGTAACATACAAAGCTGCACCAGGCCTAACTTTTAACATAAAGCATACCTGTCTATTCACGGTAAACTGAGGCTGCAACAAAGATGAACTTATTGGCTCCTGGTTGTCCAGTTATATGACCCAAAACGCAAATTACCAGCCTAAGAAGCGACTGCAAGCTGTCAAAACAAAAGCAGACTCATCACATTAGAATTCTGTCTACTGATTTTTTTTTTTTTTTTGGTTTGGGATGCTGTTGATGTAGTGGGGAAAATAAACTAGCCAGAAGAAGCCAGCTTCTCTGGTTGCACATGTCTAACTTAAGAGAAAACAATCCTTCAACTCACCTGCACTTTGACCTCAGTTTATGGTCTAAATTGCTAATTTCAAATACAATTTTATTTATTTATTTTTAACTTATGGTCCTAATTTGAGCAAAAGCGACAACAATGTGGGGTGTGCTTTAGGGCAAGCCTAAGTTAGGATTCATAAGTGCTAACCTACTGTATGGGCATGGAGAGTTGCTTAGTTTCATAGTCAGGTCCACTCCTCACTTATAATGTCCAGTTTCAAAATACCAAAATAGCAATGGCAAAAATGCTCAGCCTGAGGATTTATAATGGGACTTAACAAACCAGTGAGTGATGCCTTATTGGTTATGACCATTTCTTATATCCAGTCTATGAGAAAATAACAGCTGCATATTCTACATAATGTAATTTGTGCGTGCTAATTAACAGACCAATATGGGCTCTGCAGTCAAAAATGTTACTTAATAACTTTTTCCAAAGTTGTAGCAGGTCATTTTTTCTGGTATGTTCTGTGATAGAACAGCATTTGCATTTGAGTGCTAACAAATGAAGAGAAGCCAGTGCCGGTGTTGATCAGAACTCTGTTATCAATTCTACTGAGCAGTGAAGAGTCTGCGAGGCCAGATCAGGCTGACCGGACGATTTCGACGTCGTGGTACTGCAGTGGTCAAAAGTACATAGGCCAAAGTTCCGATCAAAAATCAACCACATTGGTATGTGCAATGTCTGTGCAACAACTGCAAATGAGTACTGGCAAAGGTTTGTGGATTGCTGCACGTCTCTAAGAAAAATATTGGTGCTTAAATGCAACTCATAAAGAAGTTGCAAACTTATGCTGTCACACAACATGTAGTACGGGTTCAGTAACACTGTTTTAAATGCTGTGCAGTTCATACAAAATGTTTTTTTTTAAGTGTTAAGCAAGATAAACACAATTGTAATGAAAGCTGTTCAACTACCACATTACCCCCTATAAATGCACATTTATTTCAATCACTTGTTTATTCCATGACCATAAATAATCTATTTCTCTGTGTTTACCTGCATAGTCATCACTGCAAAGTGGAAGTGTTTAGGAACTATGACAACTCAGTCACAACATGGCTGACCATGTAAAGTTACAAAGCAGGGTTGCTAAGGCACATAGTGTGTAAAAGTCTCCAGCACTCTGCTGTCAGTAACCAAAAAGAGTTCCAAAACTGGTTTGGCAAAAAAAAAAGCACAAAAAACTGCACCGGGACCTTCATGGCACAGGTTTCCTTGGCTGAGCAGCACCTGTAGGTGTAATGTGTGCATTACATTTGCCCATATTGTGTGTATATAATTCCAAATAATGCTGTGTTTACTGCGATACTCAGTTAATGCCTTCAAAAGTCCACCTTTTCTAAGATCTTGGTCTTACAAGTCACACAACAGTCTTTGGAGTGTCTGCTAAGTAAGAAATACACTAACAGTTAAAGAGAAACATGCCTGTACAGTGCACCATCAAACAAACAGATTGGGCCAAAGTGGGAATATATCACATAATACTGACATTTTCTTTATGCAGCACACATATGGTTCGACACATATGAATGTACTTTAGGAACCCCCTCCCTTGATTTTATGTTATTTGGGATGCTTATTGTTACTGTGTTTATTTATCCTCACACTGACATAAATTATACTCATCATCAATCCAACTGTAATATTTTAGTAGGTTAATCACGATTCCAATGAGTGGAGTTCAAACAGGCACTCAATGGGGCACCCTGCAGGGTCCCTTGAGAAGGTTGCAGGGGTCCTGTGTTGTTTAGTGCATGAACGGCCTGCAAGTGCTTGTGTTTCTGTATTTGCAGAGCAAAACGACAAGTAAAGTGAAACTATTCTAAACTCGGGGATGCCTTAAAGTGTCTTTTGTCCAAGTGTGCCACATTTATCATATGAATCATTCAAAATGCATAATTAATTATGTCTGCTTTTTATGTCTGAAAATTCTAATATGAGATAAGAAAAAAGCCAGTCAATAGAAATTGGCATACAGGGGACTGTTACTGAGGTATGGAATGATTATCATAACAAAGGCAGAATGAGAAAGCACATTTTATCATTTTAAACACTAATTAGTTGCTCTTTCCTGACTTAATGTTTTGGGAAACCACTTTGCAATAAGCAAATAATATCACACTTTCTCCATCATCATTATTCACTATCATTAATTGACCATTAAATTGATTTATCATTGAAAATTGACACATTTTTATCATGATGATGTATCACTAGTTTCCAGTCATTTGGAGACTTGACCCTGGATAGATACAATCAAACTTTATTGACCCCATTAAAAAAAAATTGTCCGAAAAATTTTCTATTGATTAACTGTTAGAACAACACATCTGACATGATACAGCATTCTTAATATCCACACAGTTATTGCCAACCCATTTGTGGTTAAGGTTAGGGTCTGGTTGACCTCTAACCCTTTATAAGGCAAGTGTATTTTTTGGAGTTTCCACACAATTTATGTATGACGCCCATCGCGAATCCTCATTGAGATTAAAAAGCATGTGATCTTGATTAATGTGGTCATGAAGAAACACCCTAATGCTGTATAAAGTTATGTGTATATTGTAATTTTCTAAAAACTGATGTTGTAATAAATTTAGTTTTCTAAAATGCATGTTCCTTTCCCCATCTTTAATTAAATTTTTTAAATATTTATTTTTCTTTATTAATTTCCCCATCTTTAAGAAAGGTGACCAGAGAGTGTGCTCCAACTATCAGGGGATCACACTTCTCAGCCTTCCCGGTAAGGTCTATGCCAGGGTGCTGGAAAGGAGGGGCCATCTGTTAGTCGAACCTCGAATTCAAGAGGAACAATGTGGTTTTCGTCCTGGTCGTGAAACGTTGGACTCTTTATCCTTGATAGGATATTTGAGTGTGCGTTGGAGTTTGCCCGTCCAGTCTACATGTGTTTTGTGGATTTAGAGAAGACATTCAACGGCATCCCTCGGGGTGTCCTGTGGGGGGTGCTGCTGGAGTATGGGGTATCTGGCCCATTGTTGCAGGCCATTCAGTCCCTGTACAACCGCAGCGAGAGTTTGGTCTGTTTCCTGTGGGTGTTGCACTTCACCAGGGCTGTCCTTTGTCACTGATTCTGTTCATAATATTAATGGACAGAATTTCTACGTGTAGGCAAGTGGCGGAAGGAACTTGGTCATCTCATAATCTCATCTCTGAATTTTGCGGATGATGCTGTCCTGTTGGCGTCATCAGGTGGTGGCCTCCAGCTCACAGTGGAATGGTTCCCAGCCGGGTGTGACATGGCTGGCACGTGACTCAGCACTTCTATGTCTAGGTCCATGGTACTCAGCCTGAAAAGGGTGGCGTGCCCACTCAGGCTCAGGGACGAGTTGCTGCTCCAGGTGGAGGACTATCTTGGGCTCTTGTTCACAAGTAACAGGAGAAGTAGGGATGGGAATTGATAAGAATTTAGCGATTCCGATTCCATTATCGATATCACTTATCGATTCGATTCCTTATCAATTCTCTTATCGATTCTTTTTGGGTTAGTGAATAAAATATACCACAAATGGGTTGGTTTGCATTAACTCTTTTTAATGTAAAGTAGAACAACATTAAAACTGGTATATAAAAAAGGATTCCTCTTTCAAAATTACCTCTATGAATATTTTAACATTTTACCAAAAAATACTAATGCAAGCTGTGTAAGCAGCAGCCTATGAGCCAACCAGACTCTGGCAGTCCTCATCAACTAAATTTTACAGTAGATGGAGATTATTCATACAGTTTAGTGGGAGCATACAGCAAAATAGGGTTGCAACTATTAATTCTTACATTGATTAATAGAGTGATCTCATTAGAAATACTTTTTTCGTATTAATTCATCTGCATATTTTAACTTCCATACTGCGTTTTTTTTCTGTGTGAAACAAACAGCGGTGGATGGAAGAGCAACAACATTCTTTTCTTCACTTACTGATCAGTTGGTCGATGGACCTCCAGCTCTTTCAAAGTAAAGGTGTTAACGGTGGTTACAGGAAAAAGCACTGCTGCTCTGGACGCTAAAAAAACTTGTCTTTTCGCGAGCTCACCGTCTCGGTGACGGATGCACCTTTTTTTGCGCTTGCAGCACGCACAGACTGCACAGAAAACAGCTGCTGCTGCTGTAGAAACACTGTGAACATAATTTTGTAATGATTTTTATCTTGACGCTTCTGTCTCGACGCTGTTGGATATAATCCGAACTAAATAAGGCGCGTGTGTGATGTAATCGCAAATGCGTCCTCACGTCAGTGGAATCGATCAGCGGAATTGTTAAGCAAGCAGACTAACGATTCCAAGGAATTGAATTACCGGGAGCCGATTCTCTACAAGAACCAGTTCTCGATTCCCATCCCTACTTGCCACAGACGTACCACGTAACAACATTTGAAAGTTTTGACATAATAACAGGAGCATCACAAAATATTACATAATTAAATATTTTGTGCAATATGGCCAAAATCAGTCAGTGTAATGCACTGTGAAATAATTATTTCCCATGTAAGACCCCCGAAACGCTAAATTACCATTGTAGGTCTATCTGTGACACACTTTCAAAAAAAACTGAATATCAGAATCTTTCTGAAAGGGAAACATGTCTTTGACTGCTCCCTTTAGGCATCGCCACAGTGGATCATCTGCATCCTTCTCTGTCACACCAACTCTCTGCATGTCTTCCTTCACTACATCCATGAACCTTATCTGTACCTTTCCTCTTTTCCTCCTACCTGACAGCTCCATAGTCAGCATCCTTTGTCCAATATATCTACATCCCTCCTCTACACATGTCTAAACCATCTCAGCTTTGCCTCTCTAACTGCTCAAACTGAGCTGTCCCTCTGAAATACTTATTTCTAATCCTGTCTCTCCTGGTCACTCCTGTCTTTTTGTTAGCACTACCATCATTACTCTTGCTGCTCTCTTTCTATCAGAAATCAAACCCTGACACTCGTCTCCACCCTGTCCACCTTCTTTGCACTCTCTTCTTCACCTCTCCTGTGCACTGTCCATTGCTTTAAATGGTTGACTCCAGATATTTAAATTCACCTACCCTCACTACCTTTACTCCTAGTAGCTTCAATGTTACATCGGTCTCTCTTTGATTCACACACATGTATTCTGTCTTGCTTCTACTGACTTTTACGAAAGCTGTATGGACACAAAACATGGCAACAGCCGAGGATTTCAGGTTTCCAAAACTTTCCAAAAGTCGTTGACATCACTGGAAAAAGTCATTAAATTTGTTGCTAGTCGCTTTTTGGAAAAAAGTCACTAGCGGGGTCTGAAAAACTGCTAAATCTAGTGACAAAGTCACTAAGTTGGCAACACTGCCATGCTGTCGCTTCCTGCATGATTTACGAGTGTGTGAAGTTAAGATGACAAACTGGGAGAAGAGAAAGGTGAACTGGTGGATCTACAAGTATGACTGGCATAAATGATATCGACATAAATTATATTGTCTCATCTTATATCGCATATGAAAATATATCGATATTTTTTAAAACTCAATATATCGCCCAGCCCTACTCTCCAGACTCTCTTCCACCTGCTCCCTACTCTCACTACAGATGACAGTGTCATCTGCAAACATCATAGTCCACGGAAACTTCTGCCTGCTCTCATCTGTCAACCTGTCCATCACCACTGCAAACACGAAAGGGCTCAGATCCAATTCTCGATGTAATCCCACCCCCACCTTGAACCCATTTGTCACTCCTACTGCACCCCTCGTCACTGTCTCACTGTCCTCATACATGTCCCGCACCACCATCACATACTTCTCTGCTGCTCATGACATCCTCATGCAGTGCCACAGTTCCTCTCTTGGCACCCAATCATGTGTGTTCTCTAGATCTGCGAAGATACAGTGCAAAAAAAGATTAAATTAAGAAGTAATTTTTTTATTTATATATCACTTTTCAAGATAAATAATCACAAAGTGCTTAACAACAACATACTAAAAGCATAAATGCAAATAAATTAACTAAAAGCAAAAGAGAGTCCACAGTTCTCAGGCTCAGTGGGAGTGAGTTCATGCAGAGTTCTAAAAGTCAAAACAAGAATCTTAAAGTTGACTCTGGAATTAATGGGGAGCCAGTGCAACTGAATTAGCAACAATGTGACATGTGATTACCATAAAAACTGAATGACATTCCCCAACATCAATAACTACAGGTGAAATAACCGTGGGCAACAGGAAGTGGACAAGAACCAAGATAAACTTTTATCCACTTCCAGGCGAGCGACTGAAGCGACTACTGATGAGAGTGAACGATACCATTGATTGACATGTGACCTGGTAGTAAATACATTAGAGGATCACCTAGGCAGGTGGAGCCTGAAATGTCTGCAAGTGACCATCTGTTAGCTTCAAATTGGTGTGAGATCCAGTGTGTACGTAGCTTTAGTTAAAAACCTTGCAGCGGTGTTCTGAACAACATCCCGATGTTTCAAGGAAGCTTTGTTAACACAAGTGAACAATGAACTACAATAATCCAGAAATGGTGAAGTAAAGGCATAAATAACAAATTCCAGTTCAGTGTAGCACAATGTAACTCGATTTGGCAATATTCCTCAGGCATCCTCTCACTCTCCAGGATTGTATTAAACAATCTGGTTTAAAAATCTACTGCCCTCTTTCCTACCACCCAAAGGCTTTCACAGTTCCTCCCTGAACTCTGTGCAACATTCTTCCCGCTTCAACTTCCAGCATTTAATCCTGCCTCTGCCTTCACTCCCTTCCTCTTCTTGACTTCCAAAGTCATCCTACAGGGGACCATCTGATGGTACCTTACTACATTCTCCCCTGACACCACCGTGCAGTCTTCTGCATAACATATAGTCTACCTCTGTGGACCTTCTCTCACTCTTAATGTGTCACCCTATGTTCCTCCCTCTTCTCAAAATACATGTTCACTACAGCAATTTCCATCCTTTTTGCAAAACCCACTGCCATCTACCTTTCTGCATTTCTCTCCAATCACCAGTCTGTCCCCTATGGGGTTATTCTCTACCACTTCACCCTAGTTACTCCGGAATTCTTTCTCTTCTGACATCCAACTTGTGGGACATACACGCTGACAAGATTCAACATCACCTCATAGATTTCCAGCTTCACCTTCACAGCAATGTTGACATACTCTTCATTCATACTCTTCATTCATACTCTTCCTCACCACTGGCCAAGAGCACTAGAGGTAGTTGTTAACCTGGGCCTTCCTATTTGATTTTGCAATGATTTTCCTACCAGATACCCTTCCTGACGCAACCCTTCCCATTTGTCCAGACTTGGGACCGGCACTAGGAGTTCATTGGCTTGTGCCTCCCTGGCTGGGTTGCTGACATAGTAGCCAAGCAAACACAGTTTAAAAGTAGTGTGGAAAATCATTATTATTGCGATGACTGTTGTCCACCTTTTTTTTATACACAGTGAAAACTAAGTGCACATAAAATTTTGAACTGTCTTTTTTACAGTCTAAAGTATTCATCATAATAACTGTGCTCTATGATACACACCTGGCTACATGTAATTTTTTTCTGCGTTTATTTATACAGTGCATGTGTAAATGTTGAATTATGATGTTTTCATTTGACATCACTGTGTGCTTAGAGTGCCTATTTGATAAACAGAAATACAGAACTGTCTGTTTCAGTGTCACTTCCTCATTTAACTGAGGTTAACGGTTAACAAATTGTTCTGCAACTGCTTTTCCCCCCTGCTATGTCTATTAGCCATTTTGTTTGAGAAATCTTTGTTTCTGAGTTGCTGTTTTACCAAACTAATCCTTATGTACTGTCCCATCAATTCATCCATTTTCTTAACCTCTTTTCAATTCAATATGTCAGGGGGCTGGAACCTATCCCAGGTGTCATAGGACAAAAGGCAGGGTACACCTTAGACAGAATAGCACACCATCACAGCATCGACACAGACTGACAGACAGTCATTCACACCTATAGCCAATTAGGAATCACCATTTAATTGAACATGCAGCCACCCCAGGGGACTGGCAGTTTCAAACTAGGAACCTTCTTGCTGTGAGATGAGTGTTAACCACTGTAACATACAATTTCTGGTTTTTGTCATTTTTTTTTGTATTGCACTTAGTCAAGATAATTGTAATTGGGTGCAGTTAACAGTCTCAATAAGGCAACTGTGGCTTAGTAATAATACATTTAGATTATTTTCCTATGGATTTCTTCATTGATGCTGTGCCTCTGTTTGTGTGAATATTAGTATGGAGGTGTGAGTTGGTTTGCAGTGGGCGGTAAGCTTGTGTGAGTACGTCTAGACAGATATTAACTGAACTCTTAATGACCTTTGCTGACCCTAAGGCTGGCTGATGATGCAACGCTCTGTGGGGAGACAAAATAGATGCTGAGGAGGCAGCAGACAGAGTCACACTGTTTCACAGTGTGCCAGACAGTGAGGTAGAGCGATGCTCTGAATGAGGACAGAGACAGTACTCCCTGATAAAATACAGCACAGCGTGAGCACACATGAAAATATGAGGAAAGGTAGAAACACACTACATTGAGACATTGTCTCAAGCATTGTCAGGAATGCCTGCACACAATCAGATAAGACTGTGTGCAGATCAAATTTGCATAAGAATGCTTGTACATAGTAACACAACGTACATAGTAGTAAAGGCATGACAGTATGAGAGCAAGGCTAGACTAAGGAACTTATTCTTAGCCATATTACTGCAAAAGAAGCAGCATTTTTGTTGATACTTCTTCCCTGTTGAGGGGGAACGGTGAAAAGATTGCTTAGTATTTCCAGAAAAGGACACTAAACCAATATCAACACAGGGAGGAAACGATCTCTAAAAAAATAAACACAGAGCTTCAAGTGGAGATAGAAAAATGTATATTGATAGATAAAATGACAGAAAGCTGCATAACATAATATCAGCATTATATGAAAATCTGCTATATGTTTGTATCCAAATATCTGCTGTACTCCACATCCCTGTGGGGGGCTTTTTGTGGAGCAAAAAGCTAAACATCAATAAAATCGATCAGTGGAAAGCCAGTGTTATGATGACTTCTATTTATAGTAAAATAAAACTGCTGCGCAACTCCCTCATTGATAATAAGTGAAACACCTTGTATTGTTTTTATTTCTTCATAAGCTTGTATTGCATAAATGGCTAAAGTTTGCTTGTTGTATAATACAAAACCATGACAATTAACCTCCCCTGAAATAGAAGGTCACTAGGTTTAATAAAGCCCAAAAGACCACATACCTGAAAAACTTGATTTGTATACAAGGATATAGCAACAGTTGTTCATGACAAGTCTAAAAATACACACTTGCTTACTAGAGCCAGCCAAGGCATTCTCCACTGTAACATGCTTTGATTGCCAGTTTTGTGTGACTCTTAATAAACTCAGATCACTATCACAACATAGTATATTTAGAAACATTTCCCCCTACTGTCTGGGAATTTAAAGATATGCGTATTTTCTGTGTGAATAGAATACAGCGTATGGTATTAATGAAAGCACTAGTGGTTTAAGAAAAGAAGCATAATGTATACAAATTGAAAAAAAAAAAAAAAAAACCAAAAAAAA
>VUQJ01015272.1:10163-23259 GCA_015108635.1 Andinoacara biseriatus | reverse complement strand
GGACATTTACCTTCTTGTTAGTCTTGATAACCTGAATGACCTCATAGTAAACCTTCCTCCAGAGCAGCTCCTCAGCCTTGCGGCCGTAGTCCACCGGGTGCAGAAACATCAGTTTCACACAAAGCTCTCGCAGCCTGAAACACAAAAACAGAAAAACACGTGCAATGAGAAAACGGTCAGTTCAAGACAGCGTGGGGTGCATCAGGTTACGACACTGTCCGGATTGTTGCATCCTGGCATTTAATGCACAATAAGAGAGGTACTGCTGTTAGCGTAGTCTCCTCAGATGAGGGTGCCGCCTGAGCTGAGCATGCAGAAGGCAGGACGACCATTCATTCTCACAAAACTGGATATTACACTGAATTTGAACTGTTTCATCATTTGCATTCTCACGTCCTTCTGTGCTGGGTAATGCCTGGAAAGGTGCATGTGGCTAATCAAGGACCGAAACGTCTACATATTTGAGCCTTTCCCTGTCAGAACAGTGGGCAGACAGGAAAGCAGGGAGACAGTGAGCGGGAATGACACACAGGAAGTGGTCTGGGGCGGACTCGCCCCTGCAGTAAGCACTCGGATATATGGGTCAGCAGGTAGTAAGTTAAATTCAAGCATATTTAACGCAACTTTATAAACTTTCAATTTTCCCAAATGAGAAAATGTAATGCTTTTCTAAATTATATTGTTTTTGTTGGTGACATTGAAGTGAACATACACCCAGCTGCCAGCATATAATGTGGCACATAATTTAAATAAAACTGAACTTTGTGAGCGGGATTCAATCTCCCTGGAAGTTGCATCTGCCATTGTTGAGGCTGCAGCTTGTAATTCTGTTGCCTGGTATTGTGTTATTGTAACATTATTTCATCCACCACATTTATTTCAATAAGGGGAAGCAGTAACCACAAACTGCACCACGCAAAATGATATATTTCAAACTATCTCAGCAAGAGCTGAATATCATAACCTCGATGCCAGCACGGCTTCTTGCAGCACTCCTGTTGGACGGCACATTTAGTTTTTGTCCCAAAGTCAGAAACAAGACTTTTGAGATGTGAATGAATCAAAAACAATCACTAGTTGTAGGCCCCACATGCCCTTCTACTGGATAAAAAACATTAATCATCTGTTGATCATAAATGACTCAAAAGGTCTGATTCAGAATTTGTTAACAAAAATTTTGCGATACCTCAGATCATGCGTGTGACAAACGGCAGGACTAGGGTAATACTTAAAATACGTGCTGTATTTCTCTTGTTTCATAAAGATGCTCATCAGTGCTTGATTTTTAACACACTTTATCACCAGAAATATAATTTTATTTCAACATGAGTTAATGCTGAAAACAATTTGCTGATAAATTGATGTGCAGAAAATTACAGAAATACATTTTTAGCTTCTTAAATGTGAACATTTTCTGATTCATTCTTCTTCTTTGGTAGTAAACTGAATGCAGTATTTGGGTTTTGGTAAGACAAAGAGGAACACTGAAAGGTGTCACCTGCAGCTTTAGAAAATTGGGAATTTTTTTTTTTTCTTTATTGTCCCCTAAGGGCAATTATTTTCACAGCAGTCGAGTAATCTGAACCTGGTTCCAAGTGCTGCTTTCAGAGGAAGACAGGGATACACATGCCTGCATACTGCAGTTTAAGTGAAAACAAACTGCTTGGTATTGCAGTAAAAATGCACATCATAATTGTTGGCAGCCAAATTTGACCATTAGGAGTCAAATCTAGTCATGTTTCATCATCTATTCTAGACAAATACACATTACTGCATACCAGTACTGTTCTATATTTTGGTTCTTGTGTCTTCTAGAGTAACTTTGTATGATTTACAGTAATTGTTGTTGAACTTAACCGGGGTTCAGTGCAGCCCATCACTTCATCCGGTTTGAAATGTAGGTTTTGGCTCTTCTCCTTTGAGACATTTTTGTTCTGATTGGCTGCCAATCACAACAGCAGATATGTGTCACAGATATGTGTGACAGACATTAAGAAAAACACAAAGAATAATGGCCCACCTGAATCAATTATCAAAACAGTGGGTGACTGTCCAACTAATTTACTGGCTGATTTTAAGCTTTTACATGTTGACCTGACCTTACTCGAGGCCTGTACAGCTGATTTTCAGGTCAGCACAGGTTTACAAAACTCCCAGAGCAATCACCGAGCAGGATGAGATAACATTTCGCTTATCTTGCTGCCTGTGCTGACACCCATCATTATGTCTCCCTTTCAGTTACTTCTAACTTCCTCTTACTCTCGCTCCACTGCAGCCAGTATAATCACTGTAGTCCCGGGCTGTATGACCAAGTAAAGTGACACTTGTTTTTCGTCTTCATCTACATGAAAAAAACAATTCTGAGATGCAGCTGCAGCTGTTAGTCTTTATCCCTAACAGCTACATCCAATCACAGATGGTTACAAAAAAAACAGACAACGTATGCTCACTGAGATGCTGCAAAGTGTTGCCAATCATAATTAAAAGGCAGCGTAACAGAGCCTCACTATACACTTGACAACTGGCCAGATCAGTCAACACTGAGACTGCAAGCAGCCAACGAGGTTTAAGTAAAATTACAGCCTCCTTCACGCAGGCTGCTGAGACAGCTGGACTTACTTGTTGCGAAGGCTGATGTTCTCCGGCTTGAAGACTTCTCTGTAGGACAATTTGCTGCCTATGATGACATCCAGCTTGTGCACAGTCTCCACCACAGCCCTGTGAGCAGCGTTAGACAATACACATCATCAGAGTAACTGGTGTAAAAAAAAAAAACGTCAGGTGCAAGCAGAATAGACAGCAGCTCAAACACTGTAAGCAGTCGGGCTAACAGCCCGAAACCTTTCTGTTTCACTTCTCTGTAACAAAGACACGCATGACAAATGCTACTGTGCTGGTTAGCCCAGACAAAGCTGTAGAGAATGAAGCGCTTCCCATCACATTTAGCTGAAGTTAGACAGATGAGTATCCAGGGGTGCTGGTATACTCGCTGTTGTGATAAGTCAAAGAATAGCTGAACGTTATCTTGTAGGAGCGAGACCTGTTTGACTAGCGCTAAGCTAGCCAGCACAATTAACGTTCAATTAGCAGCACGGTTAGCTTTGGCAGAGACGGCCTCTTCAGGTTACCTGTAGAGCCGCTTGATGAGAAGGACTTTGGCCTCTGGCTCACTATCCTGTCCCGGTCCGCTCATATTAGCGCTAAGCCAGGTGTTTGATCACACGCTCCAGCGTTTAATCAGCGTTTCTTTGAACCGTCCCGACGCACAGATGTCGCGGCTCCTCAGGTTTCTTCCCCGGCAGTGACAACTAGCCAGCCTGCGATAGCTATTAAGGCAGCGTTAGCTTCCTTCCCCTTCTCTCCGAGTCTCTTTCGTTTCTTTTGTCCTTTGGCAAAACCCCCTCTACCCATCCGTTCTGAAAACCGGGTAGAAGGGGGTGCCCGGTAATTTACGCTATTCCTGGTCAGCTAAAACGCTCCGGTATGCCTCTTATGTTGTTCCCCGTTCCAGCCATTGCTACGAAGGCGGCCATTATTCCTATCGGGCATTGACCGCCTGAAGACCGCGAGAACACACGACACACTGACGAGATTACGGGAAAGGGTTGCCAGATAGTATATAAATCCCCCATTTAAGAAAATCGGGAGTTCAGAAAGAAATAAATTTTGCTGTTTGGAAATAAACTTCAGACAAACAGTGCACAGTAGGAAAACACTGAAGAGCAGCTCTTATTGTTTCATAATATTTGTGTAAATGTGGTGAACACTGGTGCTTTTTGTGAGCAGGACATATCCTGCCCTTTGTGGGGGTTTTAATTTATTTATTTTTTTATTTTTTTACACGTATACCTTCTGTAATGCAGAATGAACACAGCTGGACACTTTATATAAATAATTCAGAAAAAATGAAATAGATATGTAAAATAAATTAAGGAGAACCTTTAATTAAAGGTACAGTCTGCAGGTACACTAGCCGACTAGTCGCCGCTATTGTTACTAGTCGGTACCAGATGTACTAGTCGGATAGTCTAATTATTAAGGTTTCAGCCATTTCCGGTTTGTACAAAGCAGTGAGAAAACCAGAAGGACAAAAGTGTTTGCGCCTTAAAAGCACTGAGAGTCTGTCAGCCGACACCACATGTAAAACACGGGGACACGACCGAAAGGTAATTAACACACAATACACCTGCACAGGTATAAACACAGCTACATCGGCCACTTTCGTCATAGCAGCTGAAGCCAGGGGTAACGTGGAGGAGGAGGCCAGGCTAGTGGGAGGTCTGGGCTCCCCGCTCCGGATAGGAGGAAGACAATGGATGGATTTTTGTATTGTTTTGATGCGTGTCATGAATTGTAGAGCAACAAGCATCGTTGATAATGTGTGGCACAATGCGCCACACTTTTAAGTCACATTTTATTTATTTGCTGGATGTTATTTTCTCACATTCAGTGATGCATGAACGATCGTTTCATATTCTTCGTTGTTTGGAGTGTAACGTGCAGTGTTCATAATGCGCGATGCGCAGTGCAGCACAGTTAAGCAGTATTTAAGGTGCGATTCATCATAGAAGAACACGATTAATGGTTTAAAATGCCTTTGTTTTTACAGCTTTTGACATTATCCATTAAACAGGCAAAAAAATGTTTTATATCTGAGTGTTTCTTAGTTTTAGACTAGTCGGTTAGTCAAATTTTTTTCCCTTGTATAGTCGACTATTAAATTAGTCGCCAGGAGCATCACTAATATAATAGAACTGAATTGAATATAAAACCCTTACAAAAGAACCAGTCTTACTATTTATTGTTTTAGCATTTCTGGTTGCATCTAATGCCATGTAGTATTTCTTCATAAGTTGCTGGAGAAAACCAAACACGTTATTCACACGCTCTTTCGTGGACAACCTCTTCAAGGTTGCTTCATTTTTCTTAAAAGGTATTGGTAATAAAATGTGCCTGCAAAAATGACCTATGAGGTTGTTTTTTAAAGGAGGACTGGCTCAAAAAAAATTGACCAAACACAAATTTCCTTACTTGTTGTACTAAGTTTATATATGTAACTGAAGCTTTCAGATGGCTTTTCACATGGTGGTTCTAATATATTATAAAAATGTTTGTCTCTGAGATTGAAATATGCTTAGAAGGAAATATATTTTAAATGTTTATGTGAAATACAAGTAATATGTTAATGGAGGCTCTGTTATATATAATAAAAATAACAGAACCCAATATAATAATAAATAATATACTATATTGACAAAATGACATTTTGAAAGAAGGTGGTGGTCATTTTTTGATTTTAGCTGCCTTTTGATTGATTCCATCAAGATGATCCAACAGTTTTTCAGTAATGTTGAGGTACAGGGAGGCCATTCCTTGAATTTACACTGTTTCGTTGTAACTGCCCACACATTAATTTTGTAATTATTGTATGGTCTTTATCTTACAATACAAAGCACTTTGATGTGATTCTTTGTGGTGATTTTGTGCAATATATATAAAATGTAATTGAATTCTATTGTTCTATCTAGGTTCAGAAAGTTTTAACTGCATTGGCAGTGTGTTTGGTACTGTGAGCATAGTACGAGAAATTTCCTCTTGTTGACTTTTACCTTTTTCATGGGATTATTCATCAGTGGCGGTACCGTTTGGCTGCGGCTCAAGAATAACATCCCCCCTGTCTGTTGCTTGTGCGTGTTCTTATCTTGGATGGCTGTTCTGAACAAAATTTTGTTGTATGTAATGATAATGACAATAAAAACATTCATTTGTTCATTCATTCATTCATTCATTATCATAATGAAAAATGAAGTCAATGCTCATTGCACGTTTTCCACAAGATATGGTGTGGTGGATCAAAACCTTGTGGTAGTTTTCTGCATTAAAGTCCATCAATTTTGACAAGATCCACAACATCACTGACTGAATTGCAGCCCTAAACCACAGCAACCTCTCTTCTTACCTCCTTCATACATATTGACTGGAACAAAAATTTCAGATTTGGATTCATCATTTCAAAAGATTTGTTGCCAGTGATTTTTTCAGTGCAGTTCTTGTGTAATTGGGCATACGTCAGCCTTTCTCCCTGTTTCCCTACCTTAAGAATGGCTTCTTGACAGCTAGCCTTCCAATGAGGCCATTTCCGATAAGGCTTCCGTGAACAGTAGATGGATCACTCAGGCACTGTGTCAGGTTTTTGCTGGATGTTTTTCTTGTTTCTCAAGGACATAACTTTCAGATACTGTTCATGTGCTGTAGATAGTTGTTTTAGGCCTGATACGTCTTCTTTTGTGCTCTACTTTTCCAGTTTCCTCAGTTTTTTAAAGGACAGACGGAATAGCTCAGCATGGTGTTCAAACTTTTCAGCCAATAGCTCTTTGGGAATAACCTTGTTGGTGCAAAATATTGTTTCGTGCATGTCAAACTGTGTTATCGCTCAAAATAGTTGCAACTGTCTTTAGTATCCAGACTGTGTATGCCTCTAGAATCACATTTGACCACAAATAGTAGTAAGAGAAGAATAAACAGTGTTGTTACACTGATAGCAATTGTTTATTTGCAAAGTAGTTCAGCAAAAGGCTTTTATAATCTCATCTCCATCATGGAAAATCCGGGCACACACAAAGTTGCATAGAATTTGTTCAAAGATTTTTATTTCTTTTATTTTTCTACTTGGATTTATTTGTCTGCTCATTATTTTTGTGCATCATTTCCATATTCATCTGAATGCAGAGTCAAGTTTCTACAGCATATGCACAAACAAAATGAAAATTATAGCTCTGTTGTTAATAGTTTAAGACCTAAATTTGGTGTCTGTGTTGTTTCTTTTGCTCAGAAAACATAGTTTGTACTCTACATAAAAAATAAAACAGCTGTTTACAAGTATGACATAGTTTTAAACATATATTAGAATGTTTAAATATCTACATCTCTGCTCTCCATAGGATGGCATTATATGAAATGTAAGTATGAAAAAGTTGGAGTATGATAAAATCTGAAACTGCACTGCTCTATACAAATTACTCCGACTGTCTCAAGGTAATACATGTCATTAATTTGAGTTACTACCCCTCATGACCATAGTGGACAGATTAGTAAGAACTACATGGCCAACACATAAATCCCCATACTCTGCCTTTTTATGGCAATACCAGACCTCTTCTTCTCAGTGTGAATAACAATAATCTCTTTTTGCATCTAAAACAAGTTATCAGTCAATATGTCAACCTCCACAAATGGCAGACCGCTAGTAAGAAATGTGACTTTGGTTTGATCTGTGGGTTTTTTATTAGATCATCTTGTCTAAATGGTGAGGCATATCATGCTTCCAAAATTCTTCAAACTCCAATTAAGAGTGTCTTACCCACATCTGGAGGATAAATGAACAAATTAATGGATGTAATCCATATAATCCATAATCCTATTCAATTTCATTATGTGGGACAACAACTGGCTTGTATATTCAACTGTAATTGAAAACATAAAATGAACTGCAGAGCAAGGTTAATGGCTTAACCAGACTAGCATGAAGGCTTAAAGGGAACAGTCATTTAAGTGAAACACTACATGCACATGCAAAGGGCATCGAATTAATTATAACAAATAAACTTTGGTGGGTGCAGTTTTCTTCAAGTTCTAAGTATTTGAAAACTTAATCAGAGCTCACTTAGCTTTTATTTGTAACATTGCAATGTCTATTGCAAAAATTCCATTATTGGTCAAAACGGGAGCTCTTATTTAGTGTGCTTACTCCTTTAATTTAGAGCTGAAGTGGCTTTGAGACCAGAACAAATTGGCTGGCTTGTTTCCCATGCAGACAGAATTTACTCACATTTGACTTTTAGCAAATGCTACCTCTAAACTTTGATGTCAGCCAGCATGCATAATAAGTAGTCCATACAATCTAGTCTCATAAATAATAAATGAACAGATATGGAACATAAAATAAATTCCAACAACCTTTGAGTTGGTTTTGTATCTGATAGCTTCACATATTATCTGTTAACTCCAGCCCAAAAAATAAAATCATGAACTAAGTAGCAAACTACACACATGGCAAACATTTTTACTTCAGACATAAAACTGAGCAGAGATCCTTTGTGGAGGCTGGCTTTGATGACTTCTCTGGAGTGGCAGAAGAAAGTTTTTTCATGAAACTGAACCTGATCAGTTGTGTGGAGTAGAAAGAAACATCTTTTGAACACACTGACCTCCATGACATATGTGGAGTCCAGCTTTCTTTTTGGTCGAATGGATTTTAATTCTGTTGATTTCAGTTCTACAAAGGTGTGAATCTGATCCAGTGACTCAATTCCTTTTATCTTTCAAACCCTTTTATCCTTTTATCGTTCTTTTTCTTTTGATCTCAGAAACTAATTTCAGCTCAACCTCTACCAGGCATTTGGACATAGACTACTCCTTAGAATAGCCTTTTCCTTCTTTTGTTTGCTAGAAAATACAGTAAATTGCCTCTGGCAGATTACTATGGCAAGACTGAGAGTTGCTATAAGACCAAATTACTTACAGTACTAGTTTTTTTTAATCTTTTAAAGATACTGTTAGGTTAAGTGAGCGATGTCAAAGTCAACATCAAAGTGTTTTTAGAAGAAGATAAAATCATATCACATGTTGCAATGTTTTTTTTTTTCATTTATTTAAAAAGGGACCATTTACAGTAGTAATATAACTACTGCAATTTGTACCAGAGTTAGCTTAAAGCTAATTTATATCTGCAGTCCCGTGGCAGGTTACATACAAAAAATCACAGCAATATGATGTGAATCTATAAACAAATATTTCAATAAGTTTTTAAATCTGTTCTTAATGATATAGAGCAGAGTATTCTATTTAGTTGAGGCATTCACATTTAAAATCCTAAACACCAAAATTTCAAATGTCATTAAATGAGCATGTGTATATATAACGGTATTATCTGCATATACTTGCATATTAACGCCATGACACACTTGTGGAAGGTCATTGATATAGAGGCTAAACAGAGGGCCCGACACAGAAACTTGGGGAACACCCGACAAGCACCTAACATTATAAGACAGCACACTAATACTTACTATTCACATTCTGAACTGTCACAGAGATATGAAGACTTTCATTTGAGGGCTTGATATGAAAAACTAAACTTGGAGAATTTTGAGATTAGAACATTAACTGTGCCAAATGGCTTCTTCAAATCCAAAAAAAATGCACCACCCCTCCTCTGTCTAAATGAGATTTTATCTGCTTTATCAAATGTAGTGTGGCAGTTTCAGTGGAGTAGTTGGATCAAAAATTAAATTGCATTTGGTGTAGGCCAAACTTGCTAGTGTCAAGGTGAGGTGAGGTTTGACTACAATCTTTTCTGCAACCTTGAATAATACTAGCAATATAGTTATGGGACTATAATTACTGGCTTCATGGCAGTCCCCAGACTTACAGACAGGGATAATAATTGCCTATTTCCATACAATAGGAAAATATTTTGTTCAAATGAGTGCTCAATTAAGTGAGTTATAGGTAAACATTAGTATTACAGTATTTAGTATATAGCTTCAAGTTGATAAACCACCCTACATTTTGAAATTTTTTAAGAGCTAATAACTTACTCACTTCTGTGATATTTTTAGGGGACAGATCATCAGCTTTATCTGCCATTATTACAGGGACAATGTTGCATTCATCATTTACAGAGTCAAGAAAAAAGTGATTAAAAGTAGCAGCAAGTTAGTTCCCCCTCAATTTTAAGATGGACACTTTAAAAGTATCAATATGGTGCCATATAATCCTCCTATTCCCTTTCGCAGCATCCATTATATTCATATAAAAAAGAGATTTAGCTTTCCTCATTTATTGAATAACATTGTTCCTCAATCCTTTAAAAATTAGCCCGTGTCCCTTCCTGATTTAATAGCTCTCTTTAAAGCAGGATCCCGTTCTCTCATGAGTTTCCACAGGTTTTTTATTTAGCCATGGCAAATTATGTTTTCTTTTGCTTTTATTCTGAACCTTTACAGCAAAATGATCCCTAAAAGAATTAATTTTATCAGTGAAAATGTTACAGAGGTTCTCAAGATATTTAGAGTTTATTTTATCCTTCCACTACAGATAATTTATTTCTTTATCAAAAGCAGCTAGCCTACCTTTTGGAATACAATAAAAGCATTTACCAACCTTTCTTTACAGTGATTAAATCTACTTTTAGTCAGTTTCCTTGCTACCAAAATAAAATTAAGATCAGAGACCAGTAATCAGGTTGTAACTTTTAGTTATTCATTCTGGCCTATTTGTAAATATCAGGTCCAACTGTCTACTTGATGCTTTTGAAATCCTTGTTACATCATATGGCTTAAATTAAATATATCCATTATGCTTTTTAACTTTTTCTCTAAATTCAAATAACAAAGAATGGACGCCTGTAACCACATGAGAAGTTCAAATTTGATTCCTAAAACAAATGAATTAACTGGTCACTCTTTGCGGGAAAACTTCTGATGTTTAGGTGTCCTCCAAATAGTCCTCATGGCTTTAGCTTTGAGTCCCAGAGGAACTAACAATTTGAAAAATGTTTGACTGTCTCTGTTTTCTCACTGCAGGACACAGACATATTTTTAGTGATATAAAAGTTTTAGTGATACAGCCAGCAGTTTAATTTCTGATCCCAGTGATTAATGGTGGTATGCTTTGAACAATGTTGTCTGCCTCATTGTTAATCAAGTTTGGTCCATTTTTTCGGAGTAGAAAGATAGAGAGTGTGTCCATCCACCTTAGAAATTGTCTCATTTTATGTGCAATCATTTTGCATTAACCTGATTAGTTGCAAAATATTCCTTCAGCTATTTCTTTTTAGTATCATTTACCTTTCTAGTCTTTTGTTGCTGTGGTTCCAAGTTTTTCTTTTAGATGTGTTGCTGCCATCAAATTCAAAATCAGCGAATATTTTTCATGAAATATTAAAATGTCTCAGTTTGAATATATGATATATTGTTTATGTTCCACTGTGAATAAAATACGGGTTTAATAGTTCTGCAAATCATTGCATTCTGTTTATATTTATATTTTACTCAGAATCCCATTTTCTGATAAAGAAATTATGGAAAATGTGCTTGAAAGTTTGTGCAACTGGATATGTTGTGTCAAATGTACTTTTTGAAGAGTGAAGGGAATGATGTTTTAACAAAAAATATGGTGATGGCTTTTTATTAGCAACAAAATTGTGATTAAATTGCTCTCTATGACTTTCAAGCCAAGGAGGCACTTAACTACATCCTCATTTTTTGTAAAACCACATAAAATCCAGAGGAACATTGGCAGCAAACACAACAGCAACAAAGTATCATAGGAAGGTTGCCAAAGAAAAAAGACATTTTTAGCTTATTGAATATCTATAACATTTGCTGGTTTGCTGTGTGCTGTGGCATTGCATGAGTCTGTCCTTTGAAAAACCAATGCAAAGAATGAAGTTAAACATAAAATTAGGGATGTTTGTGTGCAAAGTAAGTGCTAGATTGTATATGTTCAGGAGCAATGGAAACAAAGCTCCACATTTATAAAATCTACCACACGATAGGTTTTTGAGAACAGTAGTTTTATAGTATGCTACAAAACACGTAACTCTCCCACAGAGGCCAGGCTTTAGACCCACAGCTCCATCTACACTTTGGTTAAGTTTAAGAAAAGATCATGGTTTTAAATGCAAATAAATGCACTGTGTCTTAAGTTCCCATGGACTTTCCCTGCACTAAAGCAGATCATGAGCTTTGCCAACCACAACCAAGTCCTGTAAGCACACTAACCATAGAAGTTTATCATTTAATCACTACACATGGATTCAAAATCAGTGAAAACCTTGTCCACATCAAATAATTTACAGCATTTACAACATAAACCTTTGAGAAATCAGTTAAATATTATGTGCACTGTGCTTGATCCAACTACTTTCCATATCTTTTGGTTTCACTGGAAATCCAAAAATAATGGGACAAAGATATAGGTAAGAAAAAAAAACTTTCAGGGAGCCACATACATTTAACAGGCACAGGTGCCAGAATGTTGTGGTGTCAGGTTTGGTTGTGGTCATGCAGTTAAGCATCTGCTCTCTGTCTGACCCAGTAACCCTGAATGAAAGAGGGAGGAAGACAGTGAGACAGAGAGAGGGGTAGGGTTCGGATGAAAAAGAAACAGACGGCAATGGTCAAAGATCAAAACATTTACTCCTCTCAACTGCAACACCCTGCTAAGCTATTGTCTAGGCAAAGTCTTCATGCACCATCTCTCTGTGCATACACCTTAATTTTGCTCCTGATTAGACAAATGTCAGTTTTGCACAATTACGTCATACAACATAATCTTGCAGATATGGATCATGTGTCTCTGTGGAATATATACACATATGATCAGCAACTGAAGCTTTCTTGGTTTTGTCTCTACAGAAAGCTATTTCAGTAAAGGCCTGCTCTAAATACTGCTGTAAAAACTCGACTTCTGGACTCACAGTGCAAACATTAGGGTTTGCAGTCTCATTGGAGTAATTTTATTGCCTATTTTAAGAGACCAATTTCCCTTCAATTTAGCTGCTTCGTGAAAAGTTGCACAAAAATGAATCTGAGTGTTGCATGGGGATACATAGTTCACAGATATTATGACTGACATGAGGGTAAGCAATAAAAAAATGAGGAGAGGAGAGGAGAGGAGAGGAGAGGAGAGATGTTAGGTAAGCAGGTGACAGCAGTTGCCTCCAGCTGTGAACCGAGTGCGCCCAGAAACAGCCTGACAGGGCCTGCTGGGGAAATGAGTCTTCTCTGGGAATAAATCCGACAAGCACACACTTGCATATGCACACACACACACACACACACACACACACACACACACACACACACAAAGGCATCTTGTGCACAGGGAAAAATACACATACATAGACAGAATGAACAAGAGTACAAAAAGGCTCCCAAGGCGCAAGACTCAGACAGGAAATACATCATCACTCAAGAAGAAATGCATCACCTGCAGAGGTCTGAGACTCCAAGCCTAAAAGACTGCAGGATAAGGTGAGAGTGCTAACGCAAGCAAATGCAACTTAATGATAACACTAAAGATAATAATC
>VUQJ01015269.1:41829-53714 GCA_015108635.1 Andinoacara biseriatus | reverse complement strand
TGTGTGACAGTGAAAACAAATGACGATCATCTAATAATCTGAATGAAGACACTTAGTCGGAGCTCTTAATGGGTCTTTGTCTCGCAAAACCTTTCGTCCGACACTGACAAATGAGGCTCAGTCATACCTGGAATAACAGTTTGTGCATTACATCAGTGCTCAGGACTCAGTGAGGTCATGGCTATTGTTCCCATTCAACATGGAACACTTTTAATTTCCATAAAACTGCAAAAAAAAAAACCAAGAGAAAACAACAACACTTTTACGCATGTTCGATTTTGTATGAAGCTTAAATCCAGTCTTCAAATAAAGTTAGAATAGTAGTTTGTTGACAGATGATGAATATTTTAAATATTTGTAACTTTATGCATTCAAATCCGAAGGAAAGACTGCCATCCTTTTTGATTAATGTGTGCAGAGAATTTCCCATTTATTATTTATTTGACAGCTGACATTTGTGTTGGTTTCAAACACACATAAATCAATAACAATTAAATTTTTGGTTATTACATTTCATTCATCACTGTCAGTAATCTGCACTTCCATGACTGTGCATTTTTAGCGTTCGGGGGCTCAAATTTGGATGGCAAACTTTAAGAGTAAGTGAGAAAAAAACAAACAGATGGGCTGACAGTGACACATGTTAACCTCTGCCTCGTGAACCTGAAGTATCCTCTTCCACTGAATCACTGACAGCTGAGGAGCTGAGTATTGTGTAATTGCAGGAGCTGCAGCAGCACGCTGCGCAATAATATGCTAAGTGACTATTAATCACTTCTGTGACAATTAACAAAATAAAGGTGAGACGTAGGAAGACGCTTGTATTTGATTGATGTTCTCCAGATAAAAGTTCTCTGCAGCCTAATTGCTGATTGCTGTTTTTTTTTGAAGAGTTTGCGTGTGTGCGTTGTTTTGTTTGTTCTGCGCGAACTCGCTGCCTACTCCCACTCCTTGCAACTGATTCTACTAAAAAGCTTCTTTTCACACCGTGGGGTTAAAACACAGTCGGGTTATAGATGTTTTATAGAAGAGGTTAAGATGTGCTCTTGTAGTAGTATTTAATTTGCTCAGTTCTCTAACAGATTGCTGTATTGTAGGAGTAATAAACTGAACCTATGATGTAATGTGCTTCGTGAAAACCTTAAAAAAAAGTAGGCACAGCAGTCCCGACAGTTTGGCAAAGCTTTAGCGTTTCTTCTGAATGATCTGGTTCTCTCTTTGAAAATAATGTTTTTAATTTTTAATTTGACAGTGATAAATTGTTGACGTTTACTGAAGCTGAATCCGGTCAGCAATGGTGCTCAGCTGTTCAAGCTTTAGGTTTGACAGTTTCACACAATAGGAAATCACTTTAGCTCCGCAGAAAGTGACTGGACGAAGGATTCAGAAATGACTCATAGAACAGATTTCTGGCTAGATTTGCACGAGAGATTTTCTTCAAGGTTTGGGATGGTAATGGAGAAATCATCATTTCCTCCCAAGACGCTTCAGATTAGCCTGTCAGTGACACATCACAGCTAGTTACATCTCAGTAAGCTGAATGTAGGCGAGTAAACACGCTCATTAGTAACGAAGCAATAGTGCAAAATAGAAGATAAACTTCTGCATTTGAGATTACTGAATTATAATTATGCGCGACACCTTCAGAGTTTCCTTCGCTCTATCAGCGGCTTTTGTTAATTTACAAAGGTTTTAAATGAAGGTGCAACAAAGACGCTTTCAATTGTTCAGCTGTATTGATACAACATGCAGCACAAACGCACAATAGTTGTCTCAACGCAATATATAACGAAGACCTCAAAGCATTTGAGAGAAAAACACAATAATCCGAAGCTCCTGTATGAACTTCCAGTGATGTGGAAACAAACCTTGAGGCAGAAACCTCAGGCGGCACTAAAGTCAAAGAGGGCAGCCATCGAGCAAGAAGAGACACAACAAATAATACAACAATGATCATTCAGACACGGCTGCAGGAAAGTGCAGGGCGACATTTATGCAGCAAACTAGATACTTTTTACATTTTCTGCACCGTTGACTCCACTATTTCAAAACTATGGTAAGTTGACTTGTTTATTGCCTTATCAGGTGTTGGAGGGATTGATATCCATTCTGGTTCAGATGTGTTCATATATATAAGAAAGATTATGATTCCAGAGCGGTGTAATTGGACCAGTCTGCAACTGCATTTGCTCAGCATTCAAAAGTAAACCTTCTACATCCCATAAGGTTAATATGTTGGTACCTGAAGACAGGCAAGATAAACCCCTTATAATCTTGACAAGTGCGTCAAAGAATTTTGAGAGGATTTTTAACTTCATGATCAGTGATACTGAGACAGATGGTTGCCCCAAAAACCACCTTCGCTGGTTAAAGGAAACTTGAGAAGAAGGTGAGTCACAGAAGCCAACTGAACTGCATTTGTTGTGCAAGACAAACACGTCTGTCATCGACAACTCTCTCTTGTTCCATCCTGTATGTTCTCCATCACTGGGTGATTATGGCTTTGGGATGATGGATGGGGGCAAAAACGAGCTCTTTCCACGCTTCTTCTCAGGCCTGGCATGTCACGGACACGCTCCCCGGCGGCCATCAATCTGGTACCATGGCCACTCAAACCTGAGTCCAATAACGCGACAGCACTTCAGACTAAAGAAGAAATAAGAAGCATGGGAGGACGAGGGAGCAAGAGAGGGAATCTGAGGGAGGAAAGGAAAACAAGCTGTTCACGCTGACACCAAATGTACCTCAGAGGGTCGTCAAGAGGAAGCGCTGAGCGAATGCAGTCCCGGTATGAGCGCCTACAGACGGGAAGTGAGCACAAGGCGGGGAGAGTGTCTGCAAGAAGAGGATGAGCTAATGCACGGGGGAGGAAGGGAGAATCACCTCTTCCTCCTCTTGATTCGACTTGATTTATGTGACAACTTTAAAAACAACATTAGGCACAAATAAAATCACAGAGGATTATTTTGGTAGTAAATCAAAGACTTATTACTGTGATCGACATGATGGCAAGATGGGGAGGAAGCATTTTGCGGAACACATTTAGTTCTAGTAACAATGTAAGGCTTTACCGAGATGAAGTTTGTTTTAAACGTATTACCAGAATATGTGGGTTAATCATCACTTGCGTCTTCAAATGTTGCGTGACATTTCACTTTGGTCCCTCACAGTCATTCACGTGTTGTTTTCCAGTGGTTATATTTTCATATAAAACTGTCAATAAATGGACTAATGTTTTCAGATATTTACCAAAAGTGCAGCGTCTATCCTTCCAGGGGTGATGGGCCTGGGAAATCAAACTGGAAATTGGCTTACAAAACACTGAACGTAATTTTGAGGCTATTGCCCCATGCCCTACAGAGATGGTATTACATGAAAAATGGCACTGCCAGGAGTCTGAAAACTGTTTTGTATTGAATAATTGCTCAGTTAGTTTTGGATGAAGTATTTGCTAAAGTAAAAGCTTTGAAGGTACTCTCTTACAAATGAGTAAAACTGTAAAAGGATTAGCATCAAAATGAACTTAAAGTACCTCTGATGTGCTCATTAGGCCCTCACAATGGAGAACTTTAGAAATCATCATAATAATACTGAATCATGAGCAGTGATTAATGCTTATAGCATCCTTGTAGCAATCTGCAAAAGCTTTAAAATAAAGGTACAAAGAGAAATATTTGCCTTCAAAATAAAGTTGTGAAGGAACAGAAAGGGTCGCCCTGTGTAACATCTTCACACACACTGCCGTGTCCTTTCAGTTTGCTCTTGTTTTGTCTCCGCAGGGCATTCCACTCACAGCAGACGCGCACTTTAATTGCTGATTTTCAGCTTTAATGCAGTCTAAGTGCACTGAATGAATAAGACAGAATTTAGAGCTCTGTCATGTGATCCCAGTAAAACACAAGGTTTTAAACCCGTGTGAATCCATTTGTTTCCATCAGCATACCTTCATACTGAGGAGGTTACAAAAGACAAATCTATAGAGCAGCGGTAACTTTGTGCGCTGTGACACTTTTTTATGAGCATCTTTGCATTTGTATTGGGTGTGTTTGGCTCTTCAGACACAGCGTGTGTTATTCTGTGTTTTAGTGAGGGTTCAGATGAAGCTTCTCTGTTTTTAAACTTTGCAACTGGATCTGAAATGATCAACTGTGGCGATTACTCACTAAAAGTAGTTTCCTATAAAGGGTATTTAACATTTTAGCTGCTCAGATGAAAGGTTCTGCTATCCTATCTGAATATCTTTTGGCCATTTCCAGCAGCTACTGGCTTTCATTAATTTCTATTATAAAGTACTAGATCACAACTTGTCATTACATTCATAAAACTTACTTGAATTTCATAATCTCTTACAGTCAACATCAAGTCTCCTTTCATTTTGTCAATGATGCATTATCATTCAGTCATAATGCACTTTAAGAGTGGATGGATTTGATTTGAAACATCTGCACTGCATTATCTCAATTAAAGCAGACTTAATGTTAACCGTAATACGATGAAGAAGTCAAACAAGCTATAATAGCCCCACAATAGATTTTCATACTAAATAAAAAGAAAGGGAAATTGAGGCTTTAGATAAATTAAAAAAAATAAAAATCAGCAATCCAGTTTGCAAAATGACGATTGAGCTGATATGATTTCTTGCTAATGGCTTCAAACATTCAAAACAATCCTGTCCTCATTCAAAGGGCATCAAATGCTGCCATTGTGTCAGAGCAGGAGTTAGACACTAGGTGGCCTTTGGGGTTTGTGCCGTGATGCCCTGGTTTGCAGCCATACTGACATTCATGGCCTGGACTCTTTGACATCACATTATAACACAGTGGATATTCTCAAAGATCCTGTTTCTGTGAAGGTGCATATTTTAGCACAATCTCAGGCTGCATTCAGACATATAGTTTTTTATTTTTATTTTTTAATGGGAATTTTCTGCTTTTGTTTTAAAAAAAAATATATACAAGAAAAAAAATTATATCAAGCACTCTCAAGACCATGTCAAAGCAACAGGTTGGTGATATTACCCTAGCCGAATGGAAATGTTCTGAATCAGAAGCCTGCACACAATCACGTGGCACACAGCCTGAGTTTTTGAGAGTCTTCACCCTGGAAGGAGATGTTCAGAAGTTCCATTTTCAGTGACCTGGAGCATCATTTATGTCTAAACAAAAGGCCAAAAACCATAAATAAAGTCTTCCACAATGACAATGTGGGCAGGGCCTCAGAATTTTTTGTAAATCTAACCAAGTATTTCATTTCGCTAGTCCAGGGGTGGGCAAACTACAGCCCGGGGGCCACACCCGGCCCGTTGGTCTTTTTAATCCGGCCCATCTAAGATTGGTACAGAATTGCCCAAATCAAATCAAATCATAATTATGACCGATGTTGAGGATTCTGAGAACTGCTACAACAATCATGAGAGTTCGATTCACTGGCAAAAACATCACTGTTCTCACTAAAAGTAAATTTAAGTATTAACACTGAAATGTCTTTTTTATCTTTATGTTTGATACGTGTGCGTCTGGTGCTGACCCGGCCCGTCTGTCAAATTTCAAAAAATCAATGTAGCCCCAGAGCCAAAGCATTTGCCCACTCCTGCCCTAGACTCAGCCGAAGAGAACGTGAAAACACAAAATTTCAAAAACACCCTCTTGTTGGTGAGAATACTTGATAATCCACTGTGAGAGAGCGAGAGCCTTCAACTGGTGACCTCTCACCCAGGAGCCAAGTTCTTGCCCGACTGAGCGACCTCATCAACACTAAATAACCCCCACAACACAGCACGCACCACAGTCCTCTCATTAATGGTCCTTCGTGTAGAGTCGAGCCTAATTCTCAGCTGTAGCTAGATTAACATTTCCCTTGTTTATTAAAATCATCAAAATGACTTTAGGAGTATTGAATTATTGACTCACCTACAAGGGCTATTTTTTTTTTTTAACTGAAATTTGTGACATGAAAGTGCAACAATGGAGAGACTAGTGACAGGGTGAGTGTCACTAATGCCCTGATGGCGAGTATCATGGACGTGCCTGTCACATCCGCTCAGCCTGAAGACACTGTATTTATTGAACTGTCATCTTTAGGTCAAAGTAATACCGTTCCAAATGGGAGGACGCTGACTGAGATCACCTCTGACAGCAATTACAAACAAATCCAGCTCCACATCAGTTACATCGCTAATGTCTTCCATATCAGATTGTCCCTTATCAATCAAACTGTCATTTGGAAAAAGACATTAATATGATGGATGGTCAGTCAGTGAAGTAATAATTCCCAACTTTAAAAACAAATGATGATTTTTAATTTTGTCTGTTGATTGACGTTTTTGGGGGTTTTTTTGCGTTGCATTTCCAGATGTAACAGCTGCTGCGATCTCTTCTTAGCTTTAGCAACAATCGATGCATGAGTTAAACATTTTTTAAGTTAAACACTTCAAATTCTGGGAAGGCATTTAAACATTTTAAACATTTTTTAAAATTCGAAACAATTTTGGACCTGTAGTTTCGTTGGATTATCTAATAGAAAATTAACTCACGAGAGAGATTTAACACCTCTGCAGTGATGGTGGATTATTGAACCAGATCCCGGTGGCAACACCTAATACCCAAAGTGTTGGACGGGCTTTAGTAATTGATGGTCGGATGTGTTTTCCCGCTGATAGTGTGTCTTTGCTGTCGTGGTGTTGCTGCTTTCCTTCCTCTTGCTCCATCTGAGCACTTTCTGTCAAAACAGCACATGTGTCTCCCCAATGAAGATGGATGACTCTCTGTCGGGTGGACACTGAGGGATTCAGAGGAGGAATGGAAGAGGAAGGGAGAGGAGGGCAAGATGGAGAAAGAATGCAAAAAACAGAGAAGCGGAGGAGGAGGAGGAGGAAAAGATAAAGACAGATGGAGAGGGGGAATGGGAAGACAAATGGCAGAGTGAAAAAAAAGAGCAAGGAAACAAGGTAGGGTGAGAGACGGGAGATAAAAAAGTTGGAGGAGGCTGGGGCAGATTTGAGGCGTTTCCTATGTAGACTGAGCCATCAGTGTGGTGTGTTTCCTGTGTGGGCGCTTTGGCCTTGGACCAAACCAAAGAATAGGGACTTTTATTTTGATAGGCTCCCTATGCACAAAGCACCATAAACATTAACTGTCAGCAATTTTTCATTTAAAGAAAAGACTTCTATCGTGCAGATTTTGTGGTAACAAAGTTTGCAGAAAAACTGTTGTTACTTTCTCAAAGGGCAGCCTATCACAGCTCGATCGCTTTACACTTAATTGTGATTTCTCAATGCAAACACAAGCTATACAAATGTGCATCATATCTTTTATTTTCTGTGCAGGTGATTTGCTTCCTTACCAAAATAGATTCAAATGTGTTAAATATGTAACCTGGGCTCTAAAAATATTGATAATCCGATACATTATTTCATATGTGAGCTAGACTTAAATGAGGAATATATGTAAAATCTAAGTTACCTCACAAAATAACCCCTTTAAAAGCCCATTAGTAATGCTGTATATCAAACTAAGTGCAAAATAATGGGATGACTCCCACAGTCTTTATGAGAGTATGGCCTTAAAACTGCAACGCACAACACACTCAGACATACAGATGCTCACACCCTGACACAAAGCGGCTTCCCTTGCTGCACCATCCATTAGCGTTAACCTTTGACACGACCAGTTGTGATCATATGATTGTGCAACACAGAGGTCACGCTGGCTTGTCAAAACACCAGTGCTGATGTGTGAAGATGTGGTAACCAACATGGCTATCTGTCTGAAGCGATGTTTTTGACTCACTTCACTCTCACATGGTGCCTCAAGCAGACTGAGAACTGTGGAACGAGTGATCGAGGGAGCCTGCTGTGAGTCTTTGTGGGTCAACACAGAAATGCATGTTTCAGCTGCGGAACGCTGATTCTAAACTTTTCTTATTGCATAACTTTGTTTGTGATTCACGAGGTTCTCGGTTAGCATTTTCATATGTTTATTATTTATTTGCTCTGCTTCGATTTTATGCAGCATTGGCCCAAATGCAGTGCCACGGCGGCTGTATCCTTTGCCGTAGCTTGTCGATGCACAGGTTTTAGAGTCTCTAGGACATAGTGAGAGTTTTTGGCCACATCCAGTTTTCCATCTGCGTGCCATGCAAGTGGAAATATTTCTAAAAATGAGAAGATTTCAACAGAATAAACTGGTTGATTCAAGCATTTAAATTATTTGACTTATTAGAACAAAACAAAAACAAGTCATGGAACAAATTCACCATAAGGGATACTTAACTGGTGACCTTTCACCCAGGAACCTACTCTGAGGGAACTGATCTGCTTTAAGTAGCATACACAACAGACTCAGTGCTGACATCGGAGGACACGTGATAGAAAGGTTCACTTATTCTTGCAACAAATGAGATGCATGCTGATCTTACATGTTTGTTTACATAAATGGCTATTGCATGGATTATAGGGGGAGAGTTGACTGGACTACTATTGTCTCAGGAAAAAGCAAAAACATTGTCTCTGGTGCAGTTTTTGCCATCTTACAGTGACCTAAGAGGTAACAACCTCAACACACCTCTGACGAAGTGGCAGTAATGAACACTGTGGCCAAAGATCGATGGCGTAGCCCTTTGAATGTTACCAGCTGCAAGTGCCAACGTCTCGGGCTAAAAGATGAATGCAACTGCAGTTCCCTGAATGGCCACTTGGTGGTGACTCCATATAGGAGTCACTCCCCATAGCCTCACATTTTGAAATTACTTTTGTTAGAGCAGAAAACAGCAAATCAAATGGGGAAAAAAAAAAAAAAAACTGTTTTGGTCTCTAGAGCTACGTCATCCCTTCATAATGACTGTACATGGATTTATTTTTACACACATGCATCATTAGAATATAAAGTACAGATACATAAAAAAAAAATGTGATATGAAGTATATAAGATTTATTAAAACCTATTAAGTAGTGCTGTCAAAAAAAATAAAATAATTGAAGCCTTTATATATTACTGGAGTATTAGTAGGGCTTAACGTCCTCCATTATTAGAGCCAATTAGTAGGTGGATGCTGACATATAGCTAGCAGATGTCTGCTAGAAGGCTTAACTTATATTAACTGAGTCTGTCAACCATGTATGTGCTGTTGGAGCACTTTGATTTCAAGTATCTGAAGAAAAAAATATGCATTACCATCAGGTTAATTGTACTAATAGACCATCCAAAAAGCCTGTGTTTCAACTTTGGTGAGTAAAAGTAGCGCCAGTCTGCGTCTTTGTGATGCACGTCTGCGGATGAAGTTTGCTAACAGGACATGATAAAGTTAGCTAAGAACTTAACACCAAATATGGCCTCTAGATTGCCCAGTTCCAACAGAATGAGGAACCACTGGGTGAGAGTTTGGTGATTATGGCCATCTTTCATATACAGTCTAGGGAATAGATTAAGATATTAGCAGAAGTGTTTTGATCTCCTTTTCTTTTTACACAAATATATTTTAAAAGGAAGTGACTACATCATACTCAATACTTTAGGTGCTACATTCGATATTAAGTTTAGTATAACCTTTGTCAGCTCCTGTGGGATCACTAGTGGTTGATTCCCTTCTCCTCCACTGCAGAGAGCATTGCAGAATCCAGAATCTATCATTAGCACCCCCCGTAAATGTTTCGCAGATATATTTTTGATCATATTTTCCTTGAAGTCTCCCATTTTTTTGCAGTGTAACTGATCTGACTCTCACCTTGCACATGTGATGTTTACCTTGTCAGCAGTGAAGAGCACCAGGATTTGTTTGTGTACCAGCCTGAGTGATTCAGGTAACGAGGAGATTAGAGGAGATTGGAAGCAGGGAATATTCTCTGACACTAATGAATATCAGTTTTATTAGGATATGATTGCGGCCATCAAAAAGGTTATTGCTTTCATAACATTGTATATTAAAAACAATTTAATCTCATCCTTGTAAACAGTAATTCAATCCTATTCAAGCTGCATCGCGTGTGATTGATGGCAAAGCAGAAGTATATCATCCATACAGTGTCACTCGGAGACAACTGCCTTGTATCAGGACACTGTCGCTTGATTTGCGGTGATTCTTTTGACAAGTGAAACTGTTGTATAGGATCAGGATTCCTGTATTTAAAGAGAGCCTAAAGGTCAAAGATATCAGCTTGAGGCACCAATTACATGCATCACACACCAAGAGCAAGAGCATTGAAAGAGCCCAATAATTCCTCAGATGATTAAAAAGTTCTTTATAGGAAATTTTAAAGATTACTCTAGGAAACAACTATTTGCTATGTAAAAACAGAATGACGTGAAGGTTTTGTTAGCAGGAAGTCGTACTCTTTAACCGTGAGTCCTACTCTGAGGTTCTCTGCTTAACACAGTGGATCAGGTTATATTTGCATGTCACTGCGTGTGAGTCCAGTCCTTTAAAAGTGATGGCCATCATTGCATTTATAACGAGATTACATTTAAAGTGGAACAAAGCTCAATGACAGTCAGGAGCAACGTGATTTTGTCATCTTATTTACTTACAATTGCTTGATTTTAGCTTAGCTGGAAGCCGCTACTGTTGTTTTGCTGCACTCCTCTGCTCTGCAATCAACAGTGGAGATGTGGTGTAAGGCGGCTGTGGCTCAGGAGGTTGAGCAGGGCATCTACTACTCAGAAGGTTGGTAGTTTGATTCCTGGCTGCTCCAGTCTGCATGTCAAAGTATCCTTGGGCAAAATACTGAACCCAAAGCTGCTCCTGATGTATTAATCAGAGTGTGAATGCAAAAATGTTGTATAAAGCGCCTTTGAGGGCACTAGATAAGAACTAGTCCTTTTACCATTTACATGCATGGTGAAACAGAGAGCAGAGGAGAGCACCCAAACATCAGCCGATGGTGGTGTAAGCATCTATTGCTTTACATATCATTGCAATTCAATGGTTTTTACAGTGCTAGAACAGGTAGGTGAGTGTGGCTGCATTTCTAGTTTTAAATTTAACATGGAGGTAAGAGGCCATTTGTTTTGGTCCTACACTGGAGTGCCAGCGTAGGACCTTTAAAATGGATGTTGACCTCAGTTGTTCTCATTTTGCCACTACGAGTTGGTACTGGCTCCACCTGCCACTGCTGCAATACATAAAAGCTCTCACTATTGGAGTTTTATAGTAGGTACTGTGTCCCAATTTGACCAGAAACAGGAGAGAATAAAAAGATTGAGAGATGGAGAAGTAAGGAGCTTGAAAGGAGTGGAGAAAGAGAGAGAGAGAAAGAGAAAGAGAGAGAGGGCTTTTAAAAGGATTTTGTCGGTTATTGACTGGTTGCACTCTTCAGCTAATAGCCATTTAAAGATTATGGGCCTGCTGGTGGAAATCAAGGCCTCCATTGTTTGCCTTATTGCATTCTGGCAGATGGGGGCTGACACAACAACACGCAGCATCCCTCCGGGCACGCTCGCAGAGCGCCAACCCTCCATCAGCAGATCTCCTATTGAACTGGCCCTAATAACTGGCCATGAATTATTAATCCATGAACCATATTGAAGACAGAGAGAGAAGAGGAAAAAACAAGGGAAGATTGTGGCCAGTTGCTGTGAGTGTGATTGGCGTACAGGTGCCAGTCGACGGAAAAAAGGTCCGTTCAAAAGAGTCCCAGGACGACCATTTCTCGGAACGGGGAGGACATTCCGATAACTGGCACGGGAAGATAAAATATATATTCATTAAATGTCAGATTGCTGATGAAATGGGTCCGATCCATTAGTGGGTAGCGGAGCGGCCAGTTAATGTTTCCCGGTTGTTCTTGGGTTGGGTGGCTTTTAGTGTTGCTCTGGGTAACTGCTGGAAAGAGGATCATTTCATCAGGGGAAAAAAGGAAAAGTTTCCAAAAGCAAGAGCAGGTGCTGTTCAAA
>VUQJ01015269.1:13215-28995 GCA_015108635.1 Andinoacara biseriatus | reverse complement strand
GCCCCTGCTTCTATTCTTTCTTCACATGAACCTTCCAGTTGGTTGACATTAAAAAAAAAAAAAAAAGGTTACAGAGTCACCTTTCATATTACCAATGCCACAGTTCCCTAACTTGGGGCGATTCCGGGAAGGAAAGGGGGAAAAAACAAAGCCTCGCTCGCAGATAAGAGGAGCTGTGGGGATCAGACCTCCTCTGCGAAAGAGATAAGAGGGAGACAGTCACAGCAATGCCCAGCCACATAATACACAAGCCCACCTCCAGCCGTCTAAATCTCCCATCAGCACCAGTCCCCACCGGCTTTCCTGTCACCACTAATGCACCTTTTCCTATAGGACAAAGCCCCAGACACAGTAAGGTTATCTGGGGCTTTGCGGGACTTCTCGGAATTGGCAAGTTCACCTTTCCTTTAGTCCAGATGACAGGAGATGATACAGCTGGAGGAGATCGATTGTCGCTTCCACTGCACGTCCTCATTCTTCAGCTGCTGATTAATATTTTTACATATCAACAAGTTCGGGTGCAAACTAAATTCGAAGCGAACTGAAAATCCACGTGTTTACAGATTTTAACAACGACGACCTATTACGCAGCACTGTTGTGCCAGAAGCTCCCAGAAGCATTCTTCGGTCCTCGGTGGCATCGCGGCCCTGAGTCGTCCATTAAAACATTTCTGTGTGAGTGATTAATTATCTCAATTTTAGGAAATCACAGCCTAATGGCCATGTCATTTTGTAATCAGTGTTAAGCACATTAAAAACTATCACTTGCCCCCCTTTCAAAATATCTTATCGGCACTACAAAAAGACTTAAACTGGCCTGGGGGGGGGGGTATATGCATAGGCAGGATGCCCCCAAACTCCTTTGGTTACACAAACTTTGTTTTCGGGCTCAATGCATCAGAGCCCTCTCCCTCCATCTGCCATCTGCTGCTGAAGAATCTGTTTCACTCGATGAGCCAAGCCCAGCCTTTATTGGTCCTAATGGCACTATCAGCTGAGCCGCCAAACCCAATTACCTTTTAAAAAGGGAGGCCACCCCAGCTAATCATGGCTGCCTAACCTGATTTGCCTGTGATGAAGAGACGGGATAAAGAGCAGTTAATGGAGGGAGAATGATCTCACAAATACAAAAAACTCAATTCATTTCTCCGGGAGAGCAATCTGTCCGATTCAGCGGTAATGGAGTGGAGATTCATTAGTCCTCGGGCCTTAGTAGTAGCACCGTCCCCTTATCAACTGAATGACAAAGGAAAATTCAGTGTGTTCCACTTATAGACTTCATGCTGCACACAAGGCACATAAAAAGGTGCCAGACTGGTAACTGAAGCCAGATATAAAGATCTTTTTAATCCCATGTCAGAGCCCCTATTCACAGTTCTTAAATGGTCAGTTTCTCTTTGTTCAGTAAAGCAGTGACCTACAATTCAGCCCATTCTTCTAACTTGTAAGAATCATGTAAGTGGTTTTGAACATAAATATTTAATTTACTGTGTTTCCTGAAAATGTTGTAACATTTTATTGTTTGTAATGTGATGTAGTCCATGCTTTTTATTGTGATGAACCAGGATGGAGTCATTGATTTCTACTGCGTATCCAGCCACAGCAGATCACTGCATTTCAAATAAAACAGATGCCCGGGAGTGAAGCCTATTTTGTGAAATCCATTCTCAGGGTCCTGCAAAAAAAAAAGTGGAGTTCATAGGTTTTTTTGTGCAGAATCCAGACTTGTACTAGAGGTTCGCTCAGCATCCGCCCTCTTCTTCGACAGACTCCACTCTCATTCACACGCATGTTCCCTGGATGATGTAAGTGACACACATGAATGACCAATTGATGCCAAGAATGTCATGCAGGGAATGAGTAACTGAGAATATGGGGCAAAGGACGCCAATGACCCGACCCCCAACCCCGCAGAATCCATACACCACTGCAGCTTCAGCTCGGCCTGGCCCAGATATGATCCAGAGTATGTCGGCTAGATGGGGCATAGGGCCATAGCCAGGGTTTGCAGACGGACATTAGGCCAAAGCCAGAGTTAAAATCCTATTAGTTTGAGTTGGGAATCGGATTATCGTCGTCGAGAATCACTCGTCTGGCAACTAGGGTCTAATTTACGCCAATCAACGGCAATTATTGAGGGGAAGGGAGCCCCTATTAGAGAGCCTCATCCACTTAGTCTAATGAATGGGGAAGATTCAATCTTGGCTGTGGAGACGCATTGGAGAGCTGCAGCTGAATGCAACTACACCAGCAGGCTAAAGAAGAGCTGCTGTTATTTATCAATGGTGGGGTGCTGTCAGAGCAAACATGCGTTAGCCATGGGGCACTAGGCTCTGGTTTCTGATGGTCTGAGGACACTCTGTCCAGTAAAGCAGTTAGTGCAGCTCTCTACGACCCATTATGTGTACATCATACACATAAAGATACAAACCTGCGCGTATGTCATGTATTTAAGTGCTGGAAAGTTTTATTTCTCTTTATAAATCATAACCTTGCAAGTCTGCATAATCATGTTTATCAAAACCAGTTCATTGCACAGGCATAAAAAACGAGTATCGACTAAATATTGTGCATGGCAATAAATGTAGTACATTTAAATTGATTTATTTTCATCTTATAAATAAGGAGTGTACTTTTAAAAGTAAAAAAAATTTGTATATTTTTTCTACAGCTTTCTCTTGCCACAAAATGTTTGTTTCACTCCTAACCTAACCACATTTTTTTTCATATTCTATCAGATTTTGCTTTTAATCATCTGTAATGAAGCCATAATGAACAGAGAGCAGAAAGAGCTTGTTTAAACTTGTTTCATCTGCTACTCATTAATAACTAGATACTTTTTATAAAACCCAGCGATTGATGACTGTCTTATTTTAATTTAAACTACAAGCTCATATTTGACGACAGTCCCATCATGAATGATGTGCAACCTTCAGCATGCTTTATTTCTATCTCCACTCTAACACTGCCCCCTGCTGTTGCATGCTAGCATTACTGTGAACTGTGGCAACACAGAAACCTTCATGTGATGACACACTGAAGTTAATAATATCCAGTGACTTAAGAGACTCAAACAGTGTTAAAGGTCAGTTCAGAAAACCTGCTGGTGATGCGGATCATACTTGTGGGTGGAAGCAAAAATAAGAACAATGATGGAAGATTGATTTACATCTTCCCCCCTGCATGTGAAAATGTTTGTGGTCTGCCTACAAATTATATCAGATCATGTATTACTTATTGCACAGCCCCATGTTCTAGCCTGGCGTTTATTTGTTTTTTATTTTTAACGTCTTTTGCAGAAGTTCAGTGTTAAAACAGACACAGAGATGGAGTTTGATAGAGATGGCGGTGTCCTGAAAATCTCACGAAGCGGGGGAAATTCCACCACCTTTAATGGCTTTCTGTTGGGGTTTAGCTTTTCAAAACTGGTAAGAGGGTGCAGACGTGCACGAAGTTATTAATCACACCAAATATTTCCACTGTTGATGGTTTCAGTTCCGATCGAAGCCGTAGTGATTTTTCCGTGCTCAACAAACAGTCCCGCAGCAGATACATTCACTTTTTTAACCCTTTCTCCCATAATTTCAGCGCCATCATTCACACTGTTACCTCTGGCACCAGGATAGTGCAGGCGAGACATGCTGTGTCTCTTTTCTGACCCATTTAACCTACTTATTTAAATATTATCACTTTTTACCTTTAAATTAATACAGCTGTCTTGCTTTTGCTTTGTCATAAATCTAGAGGCGGGCTTGGTATTAAAACTAAAGTAGTAAGTTATGGCTGCTATGAGCTGATTGTTCAATAAATCCAAACTTTTTGGCGAGATTGTAACTCAGACACAAACAGAAGAAATGTGTCTCCAAAACGAGACGAACAAAGCAGAAACTACCTCTCTCCCAGCTTCATTAATGGGAAAACCTGTGGTTGCAGCTGAGTGACTCATCTTTTTCCTTCATCTTACTTGCTTATGTGTGCTTATGCAAACTCATTTCAGACTGCACCCTTTCTCTTTTCAAGTGTGACTGATTAGAGAAGTTATTTCAAACACTGTCCCTAAACTCTGCGGGGGTGATATTTGTTCCTGTGGTGACCTTCACTGCTTGCTGCCTGTGGGCTGCTTGTTCCATTTTACTTTTATGCTCTCATACTTGCTAATCAATGTCCCCCACTGAGGGTACTTTAGAGATCAAATGGAAAAGTGAAAACACTGACATCAGTAGCCTTTAATAATGACCTGTAATCATACTAAAAGTTTCATTTCTCTTACCTGAACACAAGCAATGCCATGGCCCCAAACCACGGGCACCCACCTCCTCATATGCCCACTGCTAGCATCATACTTTGCCACCAAAGTGTGATTAGCAGATAGGCAAAGAAAGATAGATGCAAAAGAATATCCAGCACTCCTCATGCAAGCTACAGATGCTACAATTAGAAGAACTGAGTCAGTGGCAGCCAGTACTATGAAGAAATGCTATTTACCGGCCCTGTTTTCAGGGTGAGCTGTGCTTGTTGCTACTTGTGGATTCATATGAACATACGTGAAAGAAGCATCAACCTATTAGCAATGAAGCAAACTGTCTCAACTTTGTTTACAATAAGAAGTTCAGGTTCTCTTTAGCTCTGACCCGACACAAACAAAATATATTCAGCTTATTTCACCTTGACCCTGCAGGGAACAAGAAAATTCCATTCTCCTTTCATTATTGTCCGCTGGTGAATGAAAGGGAAATGACACTGGCTACATACTTTCATCTGTGACAATTACAACCCATTTATAAAGTTGCTGTCATTTTGTCATATCTGAGGTAGCACATTAATTCGTCAGTACTAACAGGAATGACTCAGACACACGATACGAACGCACAGAAGAGGCTCAGATCCAACATAGATGGGAAGTGAGTTGTTTCAGAGATGAACTGTAGAACAATAGGTCAGGACAACGCTTCTCTTATTTTAGTTCCTCGCTTGCAGGCTGTTAATGCAAGACGTATAAACTTAAATTTACGTATAAACAGTAGCCATCTTGTCGTCTGTCTCTGGAAAATTAAATGAGAGACGGCACAGCAACCTATAATTATCAGTGTGAGGTGATAAAACAAGGCACCTTCTTTTTTAGAGTTAGCCAGACGTGAGGAAATTCCTGTACCACAATTTCAACCACCTGCAACGCACAAGCAAGGTGATGCTGTCTTTACGCAATAAGGATACTTGGAGGTTTGCAGGCAGCGAGAGTAGGAGTGCGATTTCAGCTATCAGCAAATGTGCATCTGAAAGGGGGCGCAGGAAACTGCTGCTGTGTACTAATATACCACGACTGTCAACACGTCGGGGCCAGTGGGAGGTGAGGGAGAAGCCCCTTTTGGATTAACACCTTCTTCTTCGCCACTCAGATCGGGTGAACTGGAACAAACATGATGGAAGCGTGCGACCTGATTTGGGTCAAAGGGGCTAACGAGCAAAAAATAAACTCGGTCGCGAGTTTTTGTTTCCTTCAACCAGATGTAAAGAAATGAAAATGCCTCCGTGTGTTTGCTGTAACACGTTCTCAGATTTGATATTTTAAAATTTCTTAAGAATATTTACGTTAAAAAAAAAAAAAAGACAACAATGCACAAAACAGAAAAAGGTTAATATCTGAACTCCTGCTGATATTTTTAGGTGATGCATATGCACATATCTCCATATCTCGGATTTGTTTAGCAGAAACAAAACAGCTTTTCCAGCAAGCTGTCAGATAAGACGCTTATCTCATTTCCATCTGATGACAACAACCTGGTGCTTTGACAGCATCGTGTCAATTTATAACCACAATGCAAATGCAACTACTTTTCATAGCATGTTTTCATGCTAACATGGATGGTTTTATGGAGGATTCATCTGCTTCTGAATCTGAATAAGACCACAGAAGCAAGAGCAGACCTACGACATGACCCAGGTCTATGTTGGTGTGATGGAGGAGAACAATTTGACATTGACATTAATATCTCTGTCTCTGTGTTTGTCTCACATAGAACATTTTTGCATACAGATCATGTAGGGTTGAGCAGGCTCACAAAAAGGGAAAGCAAAACAGAGAGAAGGGGAGAATAGGAAAAAAGAAGAGCAGCCAGAAGGAATGAGTCACCAACTGCTGCATCTGTAACAAAAGATCGTTTGAGTGGTTACGGCAAATATTGGCTTGTCTGTGGTTCAGGAGGAAGAGGTGGTTCTGTTCCTGGCTGCTCCAGTCTGCGTGCCAAAGTATCCGTGGGCAAGATACTGAACTAAAGATACTTAAGTGGCTCCGGATGTGTTCGTGAGAGATTGTGTGTGTGAATGAGACATAATGCATAGAGCGCTTTGAGTGCTCGTGTAAAGAACCACTTCATTTACCAAATGATTTATTTTTAACTCCTGTGGCGAACGTTGGGTGATTTGATTACAGGATGATGTGACGCAATGGGGTGATATTGTTTCCATTACTGTGCGGATTTCTGCTCAAACTAAGTTGTCTTTCATGACTATGAAGGAAATACTTCTGAACACTAAAACATAACTTTAACTAATAACTTCATAGTTGAGCTTTTTTTTTTAAATTAAACTCCATTGTGTACACCCAATACTCACTTAAACCTGGATTGTTAGCTCATTCTGCAGGCAGCGGGTGATGTTGTGAGTCCCTTCCCTCGTCCCATAGCGCTGACGTGTTCACACTGCAAATGAATCATGCAAACAACTTTCTACCATCTTTTTGTTGATTTTCAGCCTTTTACAGAGGGAGTGAGGAGCTTGGTGATGCCAGAGGGATTCAGCAATCCAAACTTGGATAATTGATTGAGACTTGTCACCTGGTGTTCTAATTATTTATTCATTTTTGTGCACACATTTGTGAAGACATGCATGTCATCTTTCCCAATATCCAAATGCCTTCAAATGCAGCATCTCAATGCAGCTCAGTGAAATCAAGCAACCAAACACTGATTTATGTTGTAAGGACACCCCCACTCTCATCAACCACCCCAGAATTACCAGAGTCCAAATGAGAGCCCACATGAGTCCGGAACCCCCAAGTGGCTGCAACCACCAGCAACAAGAACCAGTGGACACCTGCGGGCTGAGCCAGAAACATGCAGGAAGGGGCCCTCTGTAAGGCCCAGCAGAGGCCAGGCAGCACATCCCGGTCTCTCCGAGGCAGCACGGGCACTCAGAAAGAGGAGTCCACAGCACCGCACGAGCTAATGAACAGACCCAAAGCCCAGACAGAACAGCAGCCTGCCCCACATGGGCCTCCACAGTGTACAGGGTCAGAAAAAGGGAAAGAAAAGGGAAGGGGAAAGGGAGAACCACAAAGGCAAGCTGGCAGGACACATACTCCAGCTCATCCGGGGGCATTCCCAGACCAGCCGAGGGATAATCTCTCCAGCGTGTCATGGGTCAACCCAGGAGCCTCCTCCTGGTAGGACATGCCTGGAATGCCTCTCCCTAGAGGCGCCCATGAGGCTTCCTAGTCAGATGCCCGAACCAGTTCAACTGGTTCCTTTCAATTTAGCCTCGCCTCCCACACCCGAGTTTTTGCTTCAGCCAATAATAATAATAATAGTAATAATAATAATAATAATAATAATAATTCATTTTTGACTGCTATAATAAAACAATTCCCCAAATGTGGGATAAATAAAGTGTCATTTTTCTTTTTTGTTAATTGTTTTTTCAAACAAACAGAACAACAGATCAATCCCATACATCAATCTGGATTTAAAAATATGTATTAAACCTGGCACGAAAACTTGAGTCATTGATTTTCCAAACAGCGTGTGCCTCCTGTCTGCCCAACGATCTCTGTGCCCTGTCAATCAAGCGCCAATCGTCAACGCCCACATTCCGGCCAGAACGTCCACGTGACCTTCGTCTTCAAGGTTGTCAGCAGGTAAAATGTGTTTGTGCCTTTTATACACACACACATATACATAACTCAGAGCTTAATATTTCATTTAAACAGTGCATTAGGCGGGTAAATGTTGCAGGTGTAGCGAGTTTGCAGGCAAGGTTTGTTGGCTAGGGTAAATACCCGCCCAAAAAATTAGCGTCTCCGTTTTCCTGATTTAAAAAAAACAAACATGCTAGCTTGTTAAATATTAAATGTTAAAGCAAAAATACCGCTAAGCTGTTCTATTTGCTAATGTAAACAAATAAATTCGTTTGGGCGCGGCCTACAATCTGCTGTGAAAGCTAATGAATTATGATTATCAACAGTTATTCAATAAATGCAAATAATTATAATTAAATTAATAGTAGCAGTTTTAGCAGTTAGCCCAAACCTTTCCAAAAACACTTTTGTTATAGTTTACTAGGGAAATGGGTGCAGGGATGTATTGAAAAATGCAAATATAAGACAATAAATGGTCAACACAGCCTGATCCCTCAAGCAGCTTTCTTGTAATTTTCTTAAGTAGTCTTCAGGAATAGTTCTCCAGGCTTCTTAAAGGAACCGCCAAAGCTCTTCTTTGGATTTTTGCTGCTGTTCCCTTCCCTTCCCACATGTGGGGAGAGCAATCCCTGACTGATGGTATGCTTTTTTTCCAGGTATGCTTTTTGGAGTTACGCTTGTCAACTAAACTAAACTAAAGAAAAGGAAACACATTATGTGTTTTTGCAACATGCGGCTATTAACAAGCACCTGGACTATGAGTTTGGAAGCATTCAGACTACTCAGATTGATTAGCCCTCCATGCATTTAAGCCCTTTAAAGGAACCCCAAAACTTTATCTGTTCAATGTGGTTTCACCGCTGTTCTCCTCTTCTCAGAACTGGTGAAAACTTGCAGGATGTATCCAACTGGTGGATCATTTCGAGGTTCCAGAGGAGCTTGTTTTTCACAAATCCCCAAGAAAATATTTTCACCAACACCAGCACCGACCTCATTGCCATCTACTGTGAATGATGACCAGCTAGTAAAAAGCACTTTTAAACCTGGTTAGTTCGAGAATGTGATTTGCTTTTATCCATCAGGGGTTCAGATAATGACTGCATCCATCCCCTTTGACTTCTGGTTTCTCTTGCAGGGCTGCAAACAATATTTAAATTTTTAATTTGCATTTTCTTATTTCCCCTACTAAGGTCCTGGTGCAAGACCAAAAGTCTCTCCTAAAACGCTGATTGACAGATACATGCGTAAGGAGACAAATGCTATCTCTTTGCTCCATCAGCTCGCCCAGACTCTGCAGTTCCATCTGGAAATGAAGGAGACGGCAACCCCAGGTAAACTTCCCCAGCATGCTTGTGTATTTTCAGATTCCCTCAAGAGACGGCAATATTTGCGCTCTAAAAATTCTGACATTTCTAACAATACATAACTACAAATCTGTAAGCAGAGTTTTAAATTCTACTGAGACATTTTAATCTTTGTAATCTGTTGAAATAACTTTACAAATCCCCGCGGTGTGCTTTAGAATCGTACTATGTTTCTTAGGGGTGCAGCTTGGGGTGGCTGTGGATCAGCATGTCATCTACTAATTGGAAGGTTGGTGGTTCGAGCCCTGGCTGCTCCAGTCCGTGTGCAAAATGTCCTTGAGCAGGATACTGAACCCTGAGTTCCGATGCTTTCATCGGAGTGTGATTGTGTGTGTGAATGGATGAAGATGTGTTGTATAAAGCGCTTTGAATGCTCAAGTAAAACATCTGTCTGTTTACTATTTAAAACTTAGCCCAAAATTGCGATAAACATCCACAATATTGTATCTCAGCTCCATCTTTGAGGTGAAAGTTTAAAGTTCTTTCAGGTAACAAGTGAACTGGAGGTATATCAGAATAATGCAGTTTATTTTTGAATGATCAGGCAGATGCTATAAAGATTTTTTCCCTTAATTCTTGTTATTCATCCCCTTTCAAACAAAGAAAGTATTAAAGGAAACTGTGGCTATAATAATGTATGTAAGTATAAACCAAACTGTGGGTCTCTGTTAATTATTCTGAGCAGATACTTAAAACAAAAATAAGTATACCTCTTTTTATTTCTCTAATTGTAGCTTTATGTGGAGCGCAAAATACAAACACATTCCCCTGAATTTAATTTGAAAGCTATAATCTCCTGTTTGATCAATAAGCTTTTTCTAAGTTGACTGGCACACAAAAGAGAAAATGTTGGCCTGAAAATCCATAATTCAGATACTTGCCGGAATCACTGGAGCCCTGAGACAATTGGCCGCTGCTTCCAGAAGCTAAATGATTCGAGAACAGCCGATGTTTCCAGACTGGATAAAATCAGAACGCTCTTCAAAAATTCTGACTTCTTACTGTCCACAGCGGCTGACGGAGACGATGTCAGCCAGATCTGAGGGTACGATTGCAGTCAAATTCGTAACTGTTTCTTCTGTTTATTAGCCAACACTACAGGGCTTTATTTTGCCTTTCGTGCCGTGATCGATGGAGCGTCGTACAAGACTGGTATTGGAGTAACAAAGAAGGAGGCTCGTCTGAATGCAGCGCAGCTCGCTTTGGAGGATCTGCTGCCCACGCTGGAAAGTCTTCCTGAAGGATCAGGTTAGCATCTCGGGGTTCTAGCCAGAAAAAAAATTCTGCCCTGCACACATGCTGGTTGGGGCTAATTAGCATTAGCATTAGCTTGCTAATGCTAATTCAGTGACTGTGAACAGTTGGATAATATTATGAAATATTCTCTGGTAATGGTTGGTCCTATGGGTCTTGAAGGCACCTGAATCTGATTGGACCATGTGACTTGATGCTAGAGTGTGTGGATTCCTCTAGTCTGTTACAATGCTCAGAAAATTGTCCTTTGAGCTCCCTCTTTCCTCTATTACCCCCCTCGGTTTCACGCTGGTCGCAATTTTGCCCCACAAAATCAAGCGTGTACAGGACTGTCTTGAGAGCGCACGTGCACATTGTGAATAAAACTGGCCGTTCCCGGTGGTAGGTTGTAAATTGAGGTGAAATATTACCGTAGTGCAGCAATCTAGCCAGAGGGGGGAAAAAAACAGTCTGGTATTGGTGACGGGGTGGCGTGTGCGGGGTGCCCGAACCGGTGAAATCCTCAGCGTGGTGCAGCACCGGGTGATCATCTGCTGGCTAGAACCCTGCATCTGATCAAAGAAAAGTGTTTGTTTTGCAGACACTGATGAGACACAGAGAAACATTCAATTTCATTTACTTTTGTGCCTGTTTTAGCCTTGGATGGACCTCCACTCCTGCCAGTAAAAGAGGAGCCCTCCATTTCTGATGTCCATCACTGCAGAGCCATGCTCGGTAATTCTGGATTTCCATATTCTCTCATGCACTTCTTACTGCTTTGTTTGCATATTTGTAGTAAATTACACTAACAGTATTATTTTGAATGCATCTTGATGAGTAATGCACTGGCTTGCTGTATTTTATTGTTTCATAATTTGGTTTGTGGGTGCTTTGCTGCTATTTGTATTCAAAAACTGTAGGAAAAGTGCAATTACCTATTTGGCCACTGGCATTCCAATCGCACTGGTTTGGCTGGATGTTGAGGGTGATTATGGTGGATAAAGTTTAGTTGGGGCAGCATGGTGGTGTGGTGGTTAGCTATCCACCAGCCCCCGGGGGCCTTTATGTGTGGAGTTTGCATGTTCTTCCTGTGCTCGAACCTCCTCCCACAGTCCAAAGACATATGTGGACCAGAGCGATATTGCACGCCATTACCATTTTGCTGCTTCCTCTCAAAGTTTGTGTTTTGCCCTGTTTGTTGCTCTTCATGCCCTTCACAGAGTTGCATCACTTCCTGTTAAAAAGGAGTTCTTCCTTCCCATCGTTGCTAAGTGCTTGCTCATAATGGGATTGTCTCACTAACATTGTAGAGCCTTTATGTTACAATATGACTGTTGTTATGACTGGAACTACATAAAAAGAAAAAGAAAAACGAACTAAAACCCAAATCGGTTAAAGCTCTGCTGTTTTCTTTGTGTTATGAAGAAAGGAAGACGCCTGTCAATCTCCAGATTCCACATGCTGTCAGGGATCAGCTGACCAAGCTGATGAACAGTCACCCGGAGTACTCCAGCTGTGCAGGAACCGCAGCAGCATTCATTCTTCAGACGTGTAAGTGACGGGGTGCATAAAGATTGCTTAGTGGAATAAAACCTTACAACTAACTTTAAATTGATTTTAAATGGTTGATTTGAATCTTGTATATAGTGACATGTTTATTTTGACTCCTTGCAGTCTAAAGCCTTGTACATCGATTACTGTTAAGATTATAGTATTAAAATACTTGGATCAACTACATTTTATTGCTGGATTTTGCCAAAAATAAATCATTAAATTACCACCACCTCAGTTTGCTATATAGTGTGAAAATGGTAGAGCCACCACCAAGTGTAAGGCATTATTATTATTATTTATCAGGCACTGATGAATACTTTACTACGTCTGCCTCTTTCTCTAGCCAGTGGATATGAAGTGGTTGCTCTTGGGACCGGGAACTTCAATAAGAAAGCGAGTATCTCATCAAACGGGAGGATTTTGCATGATTCACATGCAGTTGTCACAGCAAGAAGATCTCTCATGAGGTTAGTCACAGCTGTGACCCATATTGTGTGTGTCACAAATGACTTTCTCCACTTTATGCTGTGATGGAACAATCAAAGCAGTATTTTTTTTTTTTTTCATGCAAATTTGAAGCCTGGTTTTTAAAATACACGTTAGTTATATGATATAATTATTTAATTTGTCACATTTTTGCAGCGGTGGTTATCGCTTTATGATTCTTTTAATAATCGAATAAATATTTCACACTTTTCTCTGAGACTAATATTTCACAGCTATCGACTTGCATCAACGTGCATCCAAGGAAATGATGCCTAAGCTTTCTCTTAGCTGTTCACCCATCTTATAATGTGCATGTAGACATGGTGCACATTAATAAATTCATAATACTCTATAATCATCCTGACATTTGTCCTGATTCACTTTGGTTTGTTCTGTATGACCTTCCTCCAAATGTTTTCACAGTAAAAGCCCAGTTAATAGCTTCTCTTCATTAAAATGCTCATCAACTTTTAATTTGAAACAGTTACAGTTATTGTGTATAAACAGCATGAGAGATGACTGCCTCTAATGCATGGACACCATCTATGGACACTCTTCACTAAGTTTGACTAACTTAACCCATTCACATACTTTGTTGCAACTTCATGATGCTTTCTTTAATGGCGTCTTTTTTTTTTTTATGGATCAAGCAAAAAAATTTTCTCATATTCAAATGACTGCGTTTGTTTCCTGTTTAGTTAAATGCTCAGAGATGATCTGAAAGCAATGTGCTGTCAAATCTGATCTGCATTTCTTTGTCTTTTGGAGCAACTGCAGCAAATCTCACATAATGCTCACCATTTGGGCACTTAGAGCAGGTTTACCTTCAGGAGGGTGTGATATTTTGCAGATTTCACTTCTCAAACCTTTTACTACATAGTTGCATTCCCATTTTGCACGTTATGACTCATTTTCTTTGTCGCCAGGTTCCTGTACCGGCACCTGCTGATGTTTTTCAGCAAAAATGCAAATCTGACTGAGAAGTCGGTCTTCCAGCAGAACAACAGCAGCAGCAGCCTCCTCAGTTTGAAGAGCGGTGTAACCCTTCACCTTTATATGAACCAACTGCCAAAGGGCGCCGCTCAGGTCCTTTCCAAACTGTGAGTGTTTATCATCATCTTCAGCTTCATCTCACTGCTCTTCTCTCAAGCTCTTGAAATCCAAGTGAACAGAACAGAACAGAAGTATAATGGAGGTATAGAAATCAACTACTAAAAGAATTTGTGGTGCTCAGGAGACGGGTTTAGGTATTGTCATCACCCCGCTGGGCGGAGGGGTGGCTAACTTTCAGCTTTGTGAATGCACTAACTCGATAACGCTACACTGCCAAAGGTATTCGCTCACCATCCAGATCATTGAGTTCAGGTGTTCCAGTCCCTTCCACAGGTGTATGAGCCAAACGCCTCGGCATGCAGACTGCTTCTACCAACATCAGTGAAAGATCGGGTCGCTCTCAGGAGCTCAGTGAGTTCCAGCGTGGTGCCGTGATAAGATGATACCTGTGCAACAGTCCAGTCCTGAAACGATTCTTTATTATTCGCATCACATTTACATGCAGTGGAACAAAGTGGAAGAAAACATATAAATATAAATTAACACTAATATAAAAAGAAAAATATTGAACTGAAAAAATATAAATAAACAGTTTAAGAGACACGTGGTGCCACAGTAGTGACTTGTGCATGGCGGCAGCATGAGTGTGTGCAAGTACTGATGGAGGAAGAGCAGTGCAGCTGCACAACCCTGCCAGAGGTCAACAAGAAGCTGTTCCTCAGTCTGCTGGTCCTGCTCTCGATGCTCCTCAGCCTCCTGCCTGAGGGGAGGGGAACAAAAAGGGTGTGCTGGGTGTGTGGGCTCCTTCAGGATGCAGGTGAAGCTGTGCAGTCCTCTGTGCAGCCTTCACCACCCTCTGCAGAGCTTTCTTCTCTGCTGCAGAGCAGCTTCCGTGCCACGCAGTGCTGCAGGAGCACAGGACGCTCTCCACCACACATCTGCAGACTGAGGAGAGGACTGAGGTTTAGAGCCCAGCACGCCTCAGCCTCCTGAGGAAGTAGAGGTGCTGGTGTGCCTTCCTGACCAGACTGGAAGTGTTGTTGCCCCAGGTGAGGTCGTTAGTCAGGTGTACACCCAAGTACCTGTAGCTGGGGACCACTTCCACCACAGATCCTCCGATGACGTATAGTTCTTGTTTGACAGTAAGAATATTGTGATTAAGGGAACATTCAAGTAATAAGGCTTAACTCACCCGGCAGAGGCCAAGCTTACCTATTTCCTTGGTGGAAGGACTTTTTTTTTCCTGCTTGCACTAATAAAAATGTCGCTTACAATCAACAGTAGAGTTAAAATTTTCAACACCTGGCAAAAGATATGAAAGAAAAATCACTGCTCAGTCATTGAAGGTCCACAAAGCACTGCGGTTATTGTACTAGTGATGGGAATTCCAGCTCTGAAGGCTCGGGTCGGGAGTTGATCCTGTTTCTCCTTCCTGATGACCTGCCCTGTTTTGTTCTTCTAATTGCACTGATGGATGAACAATTCATATATATCTGTGCAGGTTGTTTGTGGAGCCTGCTTGATATTAAATTTTAAATTTGCAGTCTACACTCTATCACATTATTCCTTTAACAGCAGGTTAAAGCGCCGGTTTCCTGCCTTTACTAACTGCGAAAAAAATGCAAACGGTTCCTGAAAGCTCAAACATCGCACTTCACAGCCATGTAGGGGTTTTAAGTACGGCACTTTTTAACTACACTGTGTCTCGTTCGACATGTTCGGAGGTACAAGGTTAAAATGTGTCCAATCTTTACTGCTTTTTCCGTGTCTCATTTTCCTCACCATTCCCGCGTGTAGCTTCTGTGCGCTTTAGCGCAACTTCCTGTGTGTCCTTGGCTCCTCTCCTTCCGTTCAGTGTAGGCGCTACCACTCATCTTAAGCAATCACATGTGGCTTCCACAAAAAAAAAGGAACAAGCGAAAAAATAACAAAAAAAACTGCTCACTGTCAAGAGCCGGATCATCACTGTACTCCACAGAGACTGATCATATACATCAAGAACTTTAATCATTTTTCAACCTGTTTTTTTAACATTTATTTTGTGATGAAGAAGACCATCCTGTGTGTTTGAGGTAAAATATCACACAGTTCATGTGCTGGTAATTTATCTTTTTATCCAAACGTTGTTACACTTACAAACAAGCAGGCCTTTGGGGGGGGGGTTAAAACGGGTGTCAG
>VUQJ01015267.1:5531-16040 GCA_015108635.1 Andinoacara biseriatus | reverse complement strand
CCCCAAAGCAGCTGAAACTTATTACCCCCCCCCCCCCCCCTTCTGCTGCCTAATGGACCAGATCAGTAACCCAGAAGTTTAATTAAACTCTGGTTTAAAAATGTTTCTGTAAAGTGTATTTTATTAAGGAGACAGAAATTTTTTTAAATGGTTTTGAGCAACAGTTCTCTGGACATTCGCTGCTTTTTCACTCATTTTCCATCCAGTTTTTAAACCTGCTTTTCTGTTTGTTTGTTAAGCCAGTGCAGCCTATAGCAAAAACACAGTTTATTTCCATTTCTTTAGTTGAATCTATGAAAAATGCCAACGATATCGCAGCATTTTTTTTTTTTTTAACCAAAGAGTTATTAGCCAAAAACTGGACAAGTGGAACACCAAAGAAGCAGATGAACAGTATCTGAAAGTCATGTCCTTAAGAAAGAGGAAAAAATCCAGCAAAGACCTGACAGGAACTGAGAGAAGCATCTGGACCTCCAGCTGATCCAGGTACTGTTCACTGAAGCCTCATCAGAAATGGTCTCAGTGGCTTTCAAGAAGCCATTCCTGTAGTTTCCCCTCAGAAGGTCATACGAGATTAAACTCTTGCTGTTCTCACACATGAACATCATTTGCTTCAGATGCTTAAGGTCTGCACGAAGGACTATAACAGAGCCTGTGCCGTCAGTGATTCCTGCTGCTGTATGTTTATGTTTGAGGCAGCAAGAATGAAGTGAAACTAAAACAGAAGCATGTGAATTTCTGTGTGCACGAGTTAATTAAGTTGTTCTACAATTTAATTATCTTGCGTTCAAAATAAATAACTTGTTGTCACAGTATAATTAACTTGTGCACCGCTAATTAAATTGTTCTGTCAAGTTATTTATCTTTTGTGCACAACATTAACCACCTTTCACCTCACTGGTACTTTTATGTATAATAATATGCATAAATAAAATTTTAAAAAATTGTTTTATGCTATAATGAAAAATTACATTTACATTTTGGATTCAGTCTCCTCGTTTTTAAATGTATTTATTATTTTGGACAAACTATCACAGTTGTGTATTATTATAATTTTTTAAAAGAATTTTCAAAATTCAGGAAAAATCGTGTTAACGGAACCTTCTTTGTTCTTTTTTATGCATTTCTGTCGAGCTGAACGAGAATTTAACATAGTTAAATGGGAATGTTTTATTTGCATTTTACCTCATTGCTGTTAAAGTAGTTTTAATTATCCATAATGATGCTCAGTAAAAGTACACAAACACGACGGAACCACGTGGAGCTACTCATGCCAATAGCAGGTATTTCTGCCCAGACCTGTGAGCATGTACTGGTAAGCGTTGTCAGAGATGGAGAAGATGTGTGGGGGGGCCTCCTGACGTTTCTTTCCTCTGTACCCGGCCACCACCTCTGGGCTGTAGACCGGCAGCCGCTTGTAAGGGTTCACAGTCACGCAGAAGAGCCCAGAATAGGTCTGAATTAACAAGATAAGGAGATAAATCAGGATGCGGGATACAAACTATCAATACTGACTGATATTAAAGAGACTGTGAGTCACCGCTGTCCTTACATAAATCATCCAGGCAGCGTAGCGTTCCTTGAGGTTAAAAAGCACAGCTGGTTCGTGGAGATGCGTCAGCAGAGCCATGTCCTCTATCTTGTCAAACTTAGGGGGGTTCATGGGCCGAATGTCATCCACGTGCACTGTGACAACCTGACGTGTGATTTAGAAAAACATCCACTCTAATGAACGACAGATAAAGGACAGAAAAACTGATGTGAGGTGTCAGAGGTGATCACTCACCCTTCCACCATCGGTCTCCACCGTGACCTTGGTGTCATCCTGGCTTTTGATTTTTCCTTTGACGTACTCCTGCTTCGGGTCAGGCAGGAAGACGGCAGTCTTGGCATCGAACGGCACGTTCTGGGCCGCAATCCTCTCCCGCTCGGATTTGCGGAGGTATGGGGCTGCCACCCCGAATATCTCCATGTCTGCGTCACTCATTTTGTCGAGCTGTGCAATAAGGATGGAAAAAAACTGTTTAAAAATGAACTCAAGATGGTGACAAATGAAAAATCACTGTACTGTCTGTACTGTTTTCCAACTGCACCCCACAGACACCCTCACCAGACTTTGGCAGCTTTTATACGAGACGATCAGGGATGCTGCTTCTCCTATATTTGGAGATCTGGCTCTTATGCTACCTTGGATAAGTCAAGTATGTCCTTTTTTGTATTTCAATCTGTCTATGTATAGCTGTATTGTGTCACTTTTAAACAGTTTCAATTGTAATCCTTCAGCCTGTCCATTAAAAAGCAATGAATGGGATGGACAACAGCTTAGGGGGCTCACGGGCTCAGCGCGGCGAGCCTAATTTTGTGGGATCAGGGAAGATTAGGTCGTTTAGGGCATCGCTGAAACTCTGGAGAGCAGAGCCCATCACACACACACACACACACACACACACACACACGACTGTGCTGGGGGCAGCTGGCGTTGGTGGACAACATTAGCACATCACAGTCATTGTTTTGCTTTTAAGCACATTTATTTTTAAAAGTTGGTTTTGCTTCATATTCACCACCAAAGTCAGTCTGAAGTTCGCTGTTTGGTGCTTAAAACCTGCTATTTCACTTGTATTTCTTTGTGTGTTTTGTACCTCTCATATTAGCTTTTTCGTGATTGATCATAACACAAATAAATGTATTTATTATATGATTTATGGGGCTTATCTAGATTTTGTAGCTGTTGGATTTCTTGTGTTTTAACTTCAAGTGAAATAATATAATATAATAACCATAAAATTAAATGCGGGATTTCTGCACTTTTCTTTTCTTTTGGGAACGTCTGAAGACCTTAACAAAGGAAACGGAGTGGTAGTTGTATCATGTTTACTTCTCTTACTGACCTTAATTACCTTTATTCTTATTCTTATTACCTTATTACCTTTACTCTGAACTCTCTGAGTCTACAGGAACCGTTCTCCGGGCTTCCTGAAGGGCATTTTAGAGCTTTTCTTTAGCTGTTGGCTGCTTTTTGTTCCATCCTCTGTCAGGATGATCCCACACTGGCAACGACTATTTTATTTATATAGCACATTTCATTATACCCATTATACTCAGTGACACAGAAGATAAAACCATATGTTGTAAGGCAGTGAAAACGTAAAATGGAACACACGCACACACATGTATATTTTCCCTATTTCTGAAGTCTACTAAAAATCATCGGAACTGTTAATGGAGGATTGCGTTGGATCAGTTGCTTTAGTTCACAGAATGAGGGCCGTTAACCATAAATCCATTAAAAATCCTTTGATTAGTTTTCATTACTGTGCCTCCATCAGCAAACAAAACGCAGATATACATGTTTGAGTTGACTGCAGCGTTAAGGCAGGGCTTACTGGAAGCTTAGCTAGCTGTTTAATCTTAGGATCCAGAGACTTCCCCACATAAAAAGACAGAACATTTCACCTTCTTTTGCAGCAATTTTGAGATTTCTTTAATCAACTCCTGTCTTGGAAGTCATTAAATTTGGGTTTTGATAAAATTTTAAGTTTTAGAAATTTGGTTCTTGATCTTAATTTAACTTAAAGATACAAATAAGGGTCTTAAAAAGTTCCTTCAAGCGTGAGTTTTTGAAACCTCAATCAGAACACGTGTTAAAGTTTATAAAACAGAGATTTGGCTAGTTTACTGAAACATTTAATTGACAACTGATTCAAAAGTTCCGTTTTTTTTGTTGTTTTTAACGTTGCTCTCTTTCTCTACATATTTGTGTATTTCATGTCTGGATCGTGTCCTAAAATGCTGCAGGCAGGATTTGGACCCAGTGCAGGACTCAGGAGATGGCATTAATGATGAAGACTTTCCAAATTCCAAATTCAGTACAAATGAACTGTAACCAAGAGCAGAACCCTGACATTTAAAACAAAGAAGGTCTGTGGAAAGAGACATCTTGTCAAGTCATTTTGTAAATTATGGTCACTATTGGTGTCAGAAAGGAGGATAAACCAGGATATGCCAGTTGGCGAAGCCATTAGACGATCAAATTTCACATCCAGTTTCTCGAAACCACGATGGAGATGGCAAAAACGCTTAACTCAGGCTTCACCACAGGATGGTGCCAACCTCCATCTTTTACGTACAGTCTATGATTGAAAAACTGGGATATCTTTCAGCTTTAGACTCCATGGTTTGAATACACATTTTGTCAGAAAGTGCATCACAAACAGTCTAATTGGTGCTGATTTAACAGCGTCCTAATGTCACTGGAAGGTCTGGGAACAGCTGGGATCATAATTGGTTTTGGGAAGACACGTGTGGAACAAACAGGCAAAGGGGACGTACACCACCTTGACCCCTCTGTCGTGTCTCAACATGGCAGCAAATGTGCATGTGGAAGTCTAACTGTGAAAAGGCACAAAGCACATGCATTTTTTTTTTTAAAAAACAAGCTTTTTGTCAAGCTGACGCTCAGTTTTCTTGGACTAGAATTAAACCCTGATCCACAGATTTGTGTCATTTGGGAGCCAAAGCTGCCGCAACAAAGACAGAAAGCACTAAACTGCATTGAGATTGACAGCACGATTGATCCGCGCACAATGAGCCAATTGTGACGGAGCCTGAAAGCCTCACAGATCAGCCGAGCCATCAATCCAATGCTTTTAGTTAGGTTCAGTTTATGAGTAAAAATACAGCAAAGAATTTCACTCAGTGTTGGAAAGCAAACAATCCCAGTGTATGTTGTTGTGGGCTAATTTAATATTAATATTATTGTTATCACAGTGGTCCTCTAGTGTTCATAGACATCTTCCCCAAAGAGGTCTAACATGAGGTTTGAGCTTTAATTTAACATGTATAATTGCTATAAATGTATTTATACCACACAGATCCAACCAGCTGACTAAAATACTACGCTGAGGCCATAAATACATTTCCTTTAATCCAGAAATCAGTTTGTTCCCCTGTGAGTGCTCCAGCCGGGAGGCCCCTCTCCTCCAGGAATGAGCGTGGCGTCTGCCCTCGGAGAGCCGAACGACCGCTGTGTTTGCTTTTCTAATCTGATTTCTAAAGGAGGAACTACGACAGGTGCACAGGCGGAAAGGATATTAATAAATCAATATGAGCTGGTAAGATCACACCCCCTCATTGTCGTCTGCTAGACACGATTATATAATGGCTGAGATTTTCCTCCAAAGGGAAGGATGAGAAATTCCAGTGGGAGCGATCCAGCGAACAGAGAGCTTTTTAATGATACAATCAGTCTGAAAAGCATTTACGCATTATGGGTGAGCTCAGTGGTCATGGACTCCCCGACGATACCAATGAGCTAAAAGTGTTTGGAATTAAATTTTCATCAGCAGATGACCGGATCAGTCCAGGAATATTTCACAGACTGATGCAGATAACTGTGATTTTAGTGCACAAATCCTCACATATTGGCAAAGACTAAAAACTCTGTAATACCAAACTTCTTTCAAAGCATAAACAGACAATCATACATGACAGTGACTGTAAAGGAAAAACAAAAAGAGCCCTTCAGCCTTCCAGAATATAATCCACCTGGTATTCACCCTCTTTAGTCTGTTGTGTTTTAGGGCTTTAATTTTCAAGAATTTATCTTTTATTTAAGCAAACTCCCTCCTTGTCACGTGCACTGCTGAGGCTGCAGCTGTCCTACCTGCAGCGCTCTGTCCTCTAAACCATCCTTATTTCCCTGCCTTTGGAAATAATCAGCAAATCACAGATGACTTGAAAGACTGATGGCTTGATGCAGTCTAATCTAAAACATTCTGATATTTGATAGTTTAGCTGTAATGCAAAAATAGCTCCCACTAGTGGCGTTTATGGATCACATTTGTCGGCCTGTGGAAACAATTTCCATCCGTCCACAAATACAGACGGCTCAGCGGTCTGCTGCATCCGGAGTGAGGGGTCCGGAGGTTGCCCTCCTCCGACTGCTTGCTGGAGTGCTTCCTTTCAGGTGCTCCGTTTAGTAGCTACTAATACTCATTTTCTCTGCAGTGCAGAACAACACTGAAGACTCCAAAGCTTTAAAACAACACACCAACCTTCATGGCTGCTTCTGATTCACTCCTGAACCATCTCACCTGGGTTAAGGTCATGTGATGTGACCTGATGCAGCTCACAGTCCTCACAGAGCCTGGGGGGGGGTATTTTGGTTCACTCCTCTTTAAAAAAAAAACGGATCCGGCTAAGCTTGGATGGGACGTCGCCGCGGGATGTTGTGGTAGTCATGATGATTAACTCTTGCCTGAGGTGAGCTCTGAACCGACGTGCTGATAATCGCTGCTTATGCTGCAGGAAGAACTTCTGGTCCTCTTTTCCTGGGGTGGTTCTTATGAGAGCCATTTGGTGGGTTTTTACAACTGCACACACAGAAACACTTGTGCACTTCCTGGGCACTTACTTTAAAACATTATCTGAAGTTAATTTTAATTCCAGTGTATAAAACTGCAAGTGTAGAATCAGTTTTCAGTTTATCAGGCAATAAAAAGCTCAAATCCAACGAGTTGTCCTTTGGCAGGTGGCTGCCCGACTAGGATGGGTCCTTCCTCTCATCTGCAGTTATAGAAAAGCTCATGAATGCTTTTCTTTCCTTACAACTTAACTTGCGCTCTTTCTTCTGGTTGTAGCAGAAGCATCCAAAACGCAACCGGCACAAAAATGCGTCTGCAATTTTATTTAGTTTTTTTTTTAACCGATTCTAATATTTTCCTGCTTGTATTTAAAGCTCATGTGTGACCTGCTGACTCCCTCTGCCCCTTCAGGTCTTCACCTCTTCATCCATCCAAAGCAACCTCGGTGTCCTTCACATCTCATCGTCTGGCTTTTTCTGAACTGATTGCAGTTAACTAGGTCATCTTTATTTACAGCATTTTATAATGCGATTGGCGGCCTGAGATGAACATGTTAGAGACGTGTGAGGTCTGTGACGTGGTACAGAGACAACAGCAGGAACTGAGCAGCCTGAAACCGCAGCTTTTGGCTCAGCGCATTATTTATGTTTAATATGAACATCCCCTATTTTCACTGTATATTTTACGCTGGCTTGAATGGCATAAAATTCAAAAGCTTGCTTCGTTTGCCTTTAAGAATAAGCTGCTCTATCTGCATCAGAAATTACAAATATTGAGCTCATTTGAATGTTTTTTTTTTTAATTCAGCTGCAATGCAAAATGAATAATCACATGAAAATAAAATGAAAACATCGGGCATTCTGCACACCACTGAGCATCACCGCAGACACGCATCTTTATGGAATCGGGGATCCACAATAAATAAAAACCAGGATATGATGGCAGTGGTAGACCGACATGCCTGAGGAAGAGTCTGAGAGTCCGCGGTCGGCTTTAATGAGCGGCAGCTCATTTTCACTTCTTGTACTTCCTCATGTGCGCCGCTATCGAGTTGGTGATCTCCACACTTCTTCTGTTCTGTCCAAAATATTCCACAAACTCTCCGTCGGGTCCCACGAGGTACATGATGATTGTGTGATCAACCTAAAGAAAACAGACACGTGAATCTGGTATCAGGAAAATCCTGGTTTCTGAGAGCTGAACCGGAGCAGAGAGTGACTCACGATGTAGTCGTTGTCTTCGTCCTTTGGCCCCTGACTGTAGTAAACTCTGTACGCTCTGGAAATGTCGTTGATCTGAGCTGTCGACCCCGTCAGACCAATCAGCTTTGGGGAAAACTCTGAGGGATGAGACATTACGAAGGTTTATGCATTTGCAGTAAATTACAGCATTAACCAGACATTTAGAGCTGCGTGTGGTTATCAGAGCTGTGACGCGTTTCTGAACTGCTGCATTTCTACTGAACAACAGTTTTTTTTCCATACATATACAAACATGTGGTATTCAGGTTGATCACGTGGCTTTTCTTACCTTTCACATACGAGGCTAAGGCCTCGGGTGTGTCCCTGTCGGGGTCGATGGTGATGAGGATCGGCGTCAAGTTTGGAAGAGATTTTATTTTGTCTGCAGAAAGCCGAACAAAACACACACACGTTGAGTAAAATCGGGATTTTAAATTCTCACTGCCTCTTCTAATAAAAACGGTCTGAATACCTATTTCATCCACCACCTCCACCATTTTCTCCAGCTCATCGGGGCAGATGTCGGGGCAGTGAGTGAAGCCAAAGTAGATGAGGATCCACTGGCCGAGGAAGTCCTCGCTCCTGGTGGGCTTCTTGTTGTGATCGATGAGTGAAAACGGGCCTCCTAGCGCCGGCCTTCCTATCGATTTGTTCCTCTCTTTTACAATCACTGCCAATTACAGCATGATTAGAGTCACAGAGGCAGGTTATTTACGACCCCGTCACTTTATTTAGCATGTATAAAATAAAGGTCACATCCACTGTTTCTTTGCATATTGACATGACTTTTCAACATGTGGTGAAATACTTACTTTCCTCCTTTTCTTTCTTGAAATACTTCATCCCTCCGAGCAGAGCACCACCGATAGCGAATGTTATGGCTAAAGATTTCCACGTCACAGGCTTTAAAGAGCGCACAAAGGAAGCAAAAACACAGAGCACGCATAATTAGACAGATATTTATTTCATCACAACTGCTTCTTGTTTCATTTTCTTCCTGCAAATAAACTCTTGCCGAGCTTATTTAAACACAATTACTGATGAGTGATGGAGAAGATTTTGTAGGACTTATAAATGCCCATAGTAGTCTCTTAGTGCTACTAAAGGCACTAGATGTCAGTCATGTCTTTGTCCTGTAAGACAAAAGGAACCTTTAAAAATGAAGTTTCCATTTAAAATGAATGGAGGCAATTAAACTCTTACCCCAGTCTTCTTTTGCTTATCTCCTGATGAGGGTGGAGGAGGCAGTGAGGAAAGTGTTCTTAAGTTGTGTTGATTCAGCCACTGTGTCTCTCTGCACGTGTGCTGCTGACTCACGTTTACCTGTTAATGATCAAGCACAGGAAAGTGTGAGTTGATTAAAGTAATAAAATATAGAAATGCTGGATACTCACATAAAACATGGCCACAGTTTTAAATAATAAGGCCTGTGTAAATACAGGTAGGCGGGCTGATGCATAGCTCATTGCTTGCATGAACAGTGACATTAAAACAGCCCCTTAAACTCACTGCTGTACACCGTGGAATAACAGGAAATCATCTGACTTCAGGAAGAGCAGCGCCTCCCCTCTAACTGGCTGCTAATGCTGCCCACCTGCACCCTCCAGGCTATAAAAGCAGGCCCAGACAAACTGCTCGCTCGCTCTCTTCCATTCCACCTGGCATCAGCCCTCGTTGATGTTTGTCTTGGTTAGTTTATGTTTAATAAATGATCTTTTCATTAAGCAAACATCTTGTGTGGACCCCCTCCTTGTCACCTACTTTGAGCAGCATGTGGCATAAATAGCTCCTGTTCCAAAGACCCTCCCACTCTGACCCTTGTGCCTTTTCAGCCCGCTCAGTCATGTTGCCTGACCAAGATTACAGAAACCAAGAGCCGAAATGACATAATTTGTGCCAAGCACCAATGTCAAAGAGATAGAGCTGTCTAACATGGTCTTGTCAGGCACCACCCACCTGCCTTCTGTTTACGAGGGGCAGTCAATCAGAGGAAAGTTGCCTGAAAGGGGGAGGAGCTAAACTTCTCGGGCCGCAGCCACGGTAAGTTACTCTGGTAGAGTCCAAGAAGAAAAATGTGGAGCTGGAAAGTTGTATGTAATTCCCTGACATGGACTGATGGAGTGAAAATGGATCTTTGCCCAGGATCAGGCTTCACCTAGGTCTGGGTTCTGTGTCTGTGGATCATCTCATTTCCATGCAAACATCTTAAAGGTGGAGCTGCTAGTAGGAGAAGCAGGTGCAACTGGAGATGGTTCTAAATTATTGTTTGTTTGTTTTTTACCTCCCCAGTCATTTTGACGGCAAACTGTGGCACGTTATTTGCTATGTGAAGCGCTTTATTTGATACTTACATTACAAGACCTGGTTTAATTATTTAGCGAGAACGGGCCTCAAAACTGTCAAATGACTCCAAACTAAGTTTGCTGTCAGCGCAGACACCCGCAGCTTTGACCTACCAGGCAGCAGTGAGCTCTCCACGGGGACAGCGCGTGTTTCAGGCCCGCCTCCCTCCGTAAAGCGCCGGCTGTAAGCCTCACTGGGCTCCGTAAGATTCTGCCATGAAGCAGCCGGCAGCCCAGGCTGTGATACAACACACTCAGAGCCATGTTTAGACCTTCACAGACCCGCTGCATCAACCAGGAAGCGGCTACCGCTTCGATAAAGCGTGAGAAGTGAACAGAAACACGGCATACAAACTACCGTTCTCGGGTCAGTTTTACTACAGTGGTGGTAAGTTTGAACACGCCACTATGAACTAAACTGGCTGATCTCAGATCGGTAGCCATGGAGCCGGAAATAGCGTCACAAATTTCTTCTTCTATCTTTTTTGGCCGTGTGCTCTCTGCTGCCACCCGAAGAGTAGAAAACTTTCCTTTAGGAAACTTCGACATCACTTTTATTAT
>VUQJ01015264.1:40153-51663 GCA_015108635.1 Andinoacara biseriatus | reverse complement strand
TGTTTTATTACCAGAGGTCAATCCAATATGATGTGGGTGCATACCTTGTCGATGGATCATTCCACCATGCATGATGCGGGCCACAATACAGTGGTTGAGGTCGTTCATTTTCAGAGTAATGCCCTAGAGCACACAGAGGGTCAGCTAATGTGTACAACCAGTTTCTAAGCAGCAAAATGTGACAATGTTTTCTGCTAGTAGTCCGTGCCACACGCTTTATACTGGTAATGCTGCTTAACCACAAATAAGTACAATATTTTATAGTGTTAATTTCGTTACCACTGCTGTTGAAATGAAACCATTCTAGATTTCCATTATTTTTGGGACAACGTATGAATTAATGATTGAGAAACAATTTTTCAAATTTTGTGTAAATCTTAAATGAAGAATTACAGCCTTCTGTACCCACCATGGGCTCATCAGTGTTCTTCTGAAACTGGACCAGCCGAACCCTGGTGACATTTTCCAGGTCCATGTCTCCGTTGGTGCTGTCTGGTGAGTCTCCGTTCAGATACGGTGAAGTAGGTGGGGGAGTCACCCTCAGTGCCTCGTCGCTGTAGACCTCGTGTGCCACCACATCGTGGGTCTGCAGCAGAGCCTGGACGCAAACAGTCATCAATGTTAAGACTCGCAAACGATGACCGCTGAGGCCAGCGGCATGTTTTTGAGTTGTCCGTCCATCCCATTCTTTTAAAATTGTATTTTTTTTAAATTATTTTCTGTAAAGCAAAGTGAAAAGCACTATATAGATGACATGAACACCTAAAGGAAATTTCTAAATGTGACAAATGCTCACTTGAACTCAAGAATTAACTGATTATAATTAGGTGGTTTAAAAAAAATGGGTGGTGGGGGTGCATAAGACGAGTATTCAAATTGCGACATTTTACAAATATGTTTCATAGGTTAAAGATCAACTTCACCACAACAGCACGCCCTTTAAAAACCTCACCAGAACTGAGAGGTGGAAATACTGACTTGATGACAACACTTGGGTTAATTCCTTCATACAAGGCTCATCTATAGACAGACATGGATTTAAATAAAAGCGTAAGTGCAGACATTCAATTAATAGGCAGCAATTCAATTTATTTCTTTAAAGGAACCCAGAGTGGCTCAAATCTATAGACACAGTGGGTATTAATGCCCTGCTGTTTCAGGATTAACAATGTTTCGGGGTGCCACAAATAATGTATTCAGCTGTTGCATCAGTGCTGAGGCAGAAAATGAGACTTGCCTGGATTCCCAAGTTGGTTCAAGTTGACCTAGAAAACACGCTGCCAAATCCCAGTCAGGAGAAGGTACATGTGTGCGCACACAGTATTGCGTGAGCGTGAAAAGAGTGTGGCTTACACTAATCCTCTTTGGGCACTAATCATGTCACAGACACACAGTTTGTTTGTTTGTTTTTTTTAAAAACACACCTACCAGCTGAGTTTGCCAAATGATCACATCTGCTCATCAGAGCAACAGCGTGTACACTGATGATGCATGACAGTCATGGAGACTTGGAACAGCTGGGACTAAAGGCTTTTGACTTACGGCAAACAGAGTGGCTGAAAAGAACAACTAATAATAAAAGCTCTTACTAGGCATTTACAAGACCTCAACAATGGACTAAAGAATGTTTGATGCTGAATCCTGACTACTTAAGTCCATAATTACAGGGAACAAATCGTGCCCTTGCATCACCTCATAACCAAAGGGGAAACACTGAACACCACCACCACCACCACCTAACCCCCCAAAAAAGTGCTACCACACTAAGTCCTTTCACACCGATTCTGCTAGCAGCACAGTTAAATGTCTGTGCCAGGATTAAGCAGCCAGTCAGGTCAGGGTGCAGGACGGGCTAATTGGATTGAACCAAACTTAAAGCATTTCAGCTCCAGTTAAGTGTCACAGACTGATTCAGCTGAGAGAGACACAGAAACACCTCTGCTTCTTACGCTTCTAACCCAGATAGAAAACCGCTACACCATCCTACATCTAGCTGCTGTGGAGAGCAACCGATCATAAATCAAAAGGTCGATCTGCTCGGCAACATGCATGCAGTAAAAACGAGCCTATTCTTGCCATTTCCTGATAAAAATTTATGAATTAAATACAAATAAAAGCCAGAACCTTACAATACCTTTACATGAAAGCCACCACTGACTTCTTCTATCTCAGTCACCATCTTCCAGGTCTTTCATCAGTATCCTCCCCATTCCTTTGTCTCAAGTCTGTTCCCGTCACTAAACTCATCTGATGAGGGTGTAGCTAATGCAAAGTCAGTGTATCTGCCCTGGCTGCAGGTTGAAGCCCTTTGGTACAGCTTCAGCTCTAGTACCTCTGTCTGCTCTTTTTCATTTGCATGTGCCTTCCCTGCGTGAGGGCTCGCCAGAAGCTCAGATGCTAAGCAGATTTGTGGCTGAGGGAGTTATGTGGGCTGACAAAAGGACCCAACTTCTGACACAGTAGGCTGTAATCACACACACACACACCTAATTTCCTAGATTAAGTACATGCTGTGTATGTTTCCGTGTATCCCACCATGAAATGCGGCTGTGTGAGGATCCTCCTGAGCTCCTTAGCCTCCATGTTCTCTGGATAACAGGCGATTGTTTCCAGTACCTGCAGAGAAAAGGTGAGAATGTTAAAAGGATCTAAAAACTACACTTAAGAGAATTTAGGAGAAATGTGTCTTCAGTTTAATTTTTTTTTCTTTTGTTTCATCCAAAAGCATTTTCTCACCTCTTTGGCTCTCTGCACTCCATCACTTGGAGGATTTCTGATCTGAGGGGACGACCTGGTGTTGATTTTGTCATAAAGCTGAAATAAACAATAACATCTAATAAAGTTCAGAAGATAGCAATCAAAGCAAAGAAGTACAGTGCAAGCAACTGTAGGTTGTTAGTTTGGAATGGACCTTTTAAGCATGTGGTTTATTGTTGATTTGTCATGGCACCTACTGGACACTTCAGGTACTGCAGAGGAAGAATTTGTGAATGTGTTTTACTCACATCTAACAGGGTGTGGAGGTGCTGGTCCTGGAAGACACTGTGCAGGAAGTCCATGTCTTTCTCACTGCAGTCTGTCAATGCATGAATCTCCTCTAGACTATCCAAAACCTGTGATACTGCCCCTGCACGCACACACACACGCACACACACACACATACATTACAAACTCAAATATACACTGACTCACAATCACACAAACATTCACAAGCACACAAAGCAGTCTCTTCAACGCTACACAAAATACAAACACTGACCATGACAAACAACCTGCTGCACATCCAGAAACAGGCAAAACAAAAAATACAAAACAGCAAATGCCACAAATAACAGAAGAAAAAAGAAAAAAATCACAGACGGCAGAAGTCACAACACAAAAAAACACACACAAACACTCAGAACTATTTAACCCCAAGTACCTGCTGCATCGCCCACACATGCAGCAAAACCAGAGAAACAGCGGTACATGGCATCAATACAACATCAGAAGAAAGTCAGTTCAGAAAGTCACAGTGTGGATGATGGGTTAGGAGCAGTAATCTGACATATGATGTTAAAATTCTTCTAGGGCCATGTAACCATGACCTCTATGTGACATTAAAGTTAAAAAGCCTCTGTAAGATACCGCACCTTACGTGAGACCACATTTCATTTAAATGTCACCACTTAAGATGAAAGAGTCTGTGTGACGTTTCCCAAGGCCAGTGGGGTAAAGGTCTGAATTAGGCTTCTATGTCGGGTCTTTGGGGACCTACGTACATAACTGGAAACCCCTCTGAACCCTACATGGTAAATCACAACGCTTGCAGGCTGCGTCAACCCAATGTGTAATTACATTTCTCGAGAGGTGCGCGTCAGGTTCTGTCTTAAGCTTTGGAGGGGATTTCCGGTTACGCACGCAGACCCCACAAAGACCTGACGCAGAAGTCTAATTCAGGTCTAAGACAGGACTTCATTACTTTAAAAATATTCTCATAAAAACTGCATCTTACTTTTATGGACTATGGATTATAAAACCTTTTACTCCTAAACTTTCCACGGTCCCGAAAGAAGCGACGAGTCGCAGTTTGGCTCAGTTATAAAGAAACTCTACAAATATAAACCAGAAAAACAGATGTAGAAAAAATAAATTAGAAATATGTGCAATGCTCGACTAACAATGGGCTATCTGGGACTTGCATTATTATTACCACTGTGAGGCATGAAAGAGATGAAGCAGAGGAGAAAAAGTGTGCTTAAGCTGTTAATAACTTTTTAAATACATCTGTGTACATGCATCATACAAATCCAGATTTCAACTGTTCCTTAATTTGACCATCAGTCATTTATATATAAATAACTGGTGAGTCATGACATGAAATATGAAATGCAAATTTAAACATTTAAAGAAAATAATGCAAATAAATTAACAGCTTACACATTTGGATATGATTAAATATTCAGCCAATTAAAGGCAAATTTATTAGTGCATGAACAAAATGATCTGCAGTTTTAATAACCTAATCAATAATCACTTAAAGGGGAACCATTTGGCTCCATTTATATTTTTACTCCTTTGACTAACATCTCATGATTTACAGTTCAAAATGATCCTTGTTTATCTGTCAGCCTTAGTGCCCCTCAGTTCATCTTCTATCTGAAACAAGCTGCTTTGGCTCCTCTCTACTACCTTTATATCACCTTTCTTCTGACTGGCTGCCCCTCATAAACAACAGGAGGAAGATGGGGATTCTGGGCTTATGGTCAGCTGTGTGCCTGACATGACCATATGAGAGTCCCACTGGACCTCATCCAGAACAAAGAGAAATTGTGTGTCAGGAGCAGGATGAAGCCTGTTTCTTTTTTTTGTTTTGTTTTAAAGACTGGCTGTTTCAGCCTGAACACTAAAACATTTAATTCTATCTATCCAACCATCTAGAGTGCAATAGATCCCCTTTAGTTATCAGCTTGAACGCTGTGTGCCCGAGTAAAAAAAAAAGCTCAAGCCGAAATAAGCTGGCGATCTCATTGTTAGTCGGATCACTGAGGATGAGAGCATTTTTTACTCGTTTTCCTTCACCGCTATTAATCAGCACGCCTTGATAATCTGGTTTTCAAAGCTTCATATCATAATAATGAAGATGCATGTAAACAGAAGGTTTCGTCTTTACAGGTCAAAAGGAAGCATCTGGAAAAACGCACACGAAAGCAAAACGAGTTCTTAAAAGGGAGACAGCAGAGAAAGATGGAAGGGACACAGAGGCATGGAGGATTAATACCCACATCATTCAACACAAAAGAGAAATACAGCTACAAAGCAAGTGATGTCACGATGATATCACACATCAGCAATCTATGAGTGGGGAGGGGGGTATACGTACTTTCAGCAGCTAGCAGTCCTAGAGACAGCACAGCAGAAGAAAAACAACACCAAAGAAACAGAAGCTGAGATTAGAGATTTTAAAGCAACTATGGCTGCAGAGATTAACACGTCAATGTAGGATAAAAAAGAACGAAAAGGAGAGAGAAGAGAAGCTCAGAAAGCAGGCAGGAGGAGGAAGCATAGGGGCAGGTAGGGCCCGCAAAGAGGTGGAAAACCAAAAAAAGCTACAGCAGAGAGAATAAAGCTGTATAATCTGGTAGGAGTCTGCCAAGCTGCTGCAGCAATCTACAACAAAACTTGTCTAGTCTAGCAACACGTCTGGAGCAACCCAACTGCAAAAATAAAGCAGTCGCCAGGAAGCACGACTGCAGCAGACTGCCTGCCTCAGCACAACAGGCACACAAGTCTATGCGGCTGCAGCAGCTGCTTTTAACGCACCAAGTATAAAAACTCGACTCATTATACTGATGCCTCTTATTAAGTGACATTGAAATGCACTCATTTTCCATCATTTATACCAAGGGAGGGTTTCTCTGTGTGGTTAAGGCTAGGGCCTGCGGTCTTCTGAACAAAGGAAGTGAAAGAAAGTCCAAGACTGAGACAGGGAAGTGAGGCTGTTGGGCAACATCTGTTTATTGAACGGGGAAGTTCTACACAGACAGCTGCTTATCACAAAAAGACACCAGAATAGAAACCATGTGACTACAAACTGAGCTAGAAAGCATTTGTGATTATTCTGTGGTGCAACGTGCATGCGTGTTTCACGGTTGGGTTCTAAAGAGGGATTCATTTGTAATACTTAATGATTGTGTTAAAATAATCGTACTGTAATCCAGAACTATTTCAGTCTCTTTCAGGTTATATAGGTGCACGTTTTCTTTCCTTGTCCTACCCATGCACACGATAATGCCTGCACATCCCTGTTACAAATGCATTTGTCTGCTTGTGAATTACCTGAGGAGGTGGGATCATCTGAGAAGTCATGGAGCTCCTCAGGAGGGTCACCGTAGTAGGAATTAAACTTGTGGCTGGAAACTGCAGCCAGCACTGCACCCTGGGATAGAGAGTAGGGGTGACACAGCTATTAAATTAAGCATATGTATGTAAATAGATTCTATTTAGTACTCTATGGGGTTCAAAAAGAGCAGGTTGCAGAAATTATTTGCCAAGAACATAATCTAGGTCATTAGAAACAGCTGAGGACGGTGTGGAGGGGGAGGTGAGACTTCCTCTGACACTGAATCTGAACATCCTCTGGGAGATTAACAACACTCTGCTAACCTTCAGCTTCCTCCTGGCGTTGAACTTTCTCAGCTGCTCGACTGTTTCGGGCAGGTGGATCTTGTAGGCATACCTGTCCCTCTCCTAAAGATGTTGAAATCATATAAACAAAGATGAGGGACATTAGCACAGAGATACATACAGTCAGTGAACGGATGTGAAAGCAAAGTTGTGGTTCTGAGCAAAAGGAAGTGTTTGTGGGGCAACATCAGTCAGGCCAGTGGTTTAAAGGTGAATTTGAGCTACCAAAACCTATTTACAAAAAAATATTCAAATCTAATGCACGCCTTCAACGAGATTACAAAAAGCTGCCAGGACAAGAATTTAGCGTTCTTGACCACGCGCACGTACGTGTGTGTTTGTGTGTGAGTGTTCTTGTGATCTTGCCTTCAGCCAGGGGTGGTTGAGAGCCTCATAGACAGTGATTCTCTCGGCAGGGTCAAGCATCAGCATGCGCCTCACCAGGTCCTTGGCGCTCTCTGAAATGTGGGCCCATTGACGTGGGTTCATCTGAAAGACAGACGCACACTTTCAGAAATATGTGAAGCAACCAGGATGACAGCTGAATCTAGCACAGATTAAAGATTTAAGAACAAATTAAACACCACTTTATGCTTCATTAATAAACCTCATCACCCCCTCTCCCCCCACTGTATACAATGTTTCAGGGAATTGTTTCATTGTTTTACACATTTTTTATTTTTTATTTTTTTAGCAGCAGCAGCAGCTTGATGAAAGATAGCACAGCACTGTCCATCAAGCTGCATGCTGCGACTGCATCTATAGATTAGTGCACCAAACAGGATATTCACACTCAGATGAAAGCAGATAAACAGACCTTTATCTTAATTTTTTTTTCTGCCAATAGTCACTTTCTTCATCACCTCTCACTTGCTAGTAAAAGGCAAGGGGGTGCAGGAAAGATGCACCACAATTTTGTAATGCTGAAGTGATGTGGTAAAAAAAACACTGCCTTCAGTTCCTGTAATCCAAGACCTCAACCTTGTGTCTGCAAGCATTACACGCATCACAGCAGAGTCAAATCTTAAACTTTCTTCAACTAAGTGCTAAAGCTCTGGTGCATTTCTGTGCACCAACAGGCGTTTTTTTCTACCTTGTATTTCCCTTTGATGATAGCCTCGAACAAGCGCTCCTTAGTGCCATAGAAAGGTAGGCAGCCAGACAGCAGGATGAAGAGGATGACTCCACATCCCCAGACATCCACCGGTTTGCCGTACGGCTCCCTTTTCACCACCTCTGGAGCCATGAAGTGGGGCGTACCAACTCGACCTGGGGACAGACAAATTTATGTTAGTTATTTTGTGTCATTCATGACTTTAATAAGGGTTCATGATTCCTATATTTCTGATGCCCCTTTTTTTTTTCTCCTCCACTTGGAATGCATAAAGCTCATCTTTTTGTTTTTCTTTTTAGGGTGCAACTGCTTGGAGCATCCAATGGAAGAGAGGCAGAGTGGATAGTACAGTTAGTTCACATGATCTGATTCATCTAATAAGCATGGTTTGGACTGTGGGAACGAACTAGAGCTGCTTGAGGAGACTCACACCAACGTGCTTACTCATGTCCAAAATACTGCTCATGTTGTTGCTGCAGTCATTTTGTTGGACTGAATCCGAACCACAGCCAATGAAAGCCTGTTTGTAATAACATGGCAATTCTTATCAAGTACGCTATTTTAATTTTAAGGAATACATTGCAAACAAGTAATCTGTGACATTTCATTATTATTACGGTTGTAGGTACACATGAATAGGATGTAGGTATGTGTGAGACTTACTGTGAGCCAGGAAAAACCCGACCTTTAAAGGACTTTGGAGGTGACTACATAGGCAAGTGTGATTAGTCTGCATGTCACAGTCTGCTACCTTACTAAACAAAATTATATGCATTTCGCTGACATTTCTGGCAATTTCTGGGGGAAGCCCTAAACTACATTTGTGGGCCACCTGCAATCAATGAGCGCAAGAAAAGCCTTGAAAGGTATGGAAGGAAAAAAAACTGACTGTACCTCCGGCTACTAAACCAGACTCTCCCAGCTGTATTGCCACTCCAAAGCCTCCCAGCTTCACTGGAGCAGAGTTCTCCTTTGAGGCCAGCAGCACACAGTGAGGCTGCCGAGGAACAAAACACACATCAATTGAAGACCAGGTAAAGCTAAGTGCAATTAAAATCCAGTTGACGAGGGACCGTCTCACAGGCTTTAAATCAGACTGACTTCTTTAATAAAAATAGAGGTGCAGCACATACTACAGAGCATTGCTTTGCTTTCTGTGCAAGAGTGCAAGATCCCATTATATTCATATAGTGGTTAGTGAACCTCGGTTTCACATTAGCTTGCACAAATCTAAATGCATTCAGAAAAAATGCGTGTTTGTCTCACAACTTGTGCTACAGATTAAATTTTTGAATGCAACTACACTGAGGAGACACCTTTTTTTTTTATGTTAAACCTCAAATAACATTAGCAGAACATCAGTGTGGATTCTGGTAAAGTTATTTTAGAAACTTTGCAGAATACAATTCTAACCACAAGCTAAAGAATTACTGACAGTAGACATGTAGGCTGCAGTGCTGAACTGTAAAGTTAATGCATTTCCCCACCTTAGCCTTCCCAGCTGCAGTATGCATTTACACAAGAATAAAAAGGGTGTTGCCGGAGCATTTCCATCTATTCACACAGGATTAATATTGCAGGTCAGAGGCAGGTAATAAAATATTTGCTGAGCTCCACAATAGCTGCTGCTAAATTAGAATGGGTGGTTCAGTAAGGGAAAGGATATTAAGCCAACAACATTCACCAGCAGCCTTGTAAAACTGCTTGAATAAAATTGTTATGACAATTTACTTAATATCTAATTCATTGGAAATATAGTGAAGTGACTCACCAGGACCAAAAGCTTCCTGGGAGTAAACTAATCAGGTGCCATTATTAGCTGATCAGGTATGAGCTGCTTTTTATTCCATCACAGCCTCTGTGTCAGTGTTAATAAACTTTCTCCTGTCACATTATCACATACTTGTTAGGTTATAATATAAAACCTGAGCTGCACATTTAACTTTATGAACTTCATCATGGGTGTCACAGATTGAGTCTAAAATAAAATGCTAAGTCCTTAATTTCTGGCAAAATTACCTAAGACTGTTAAATGTAGCATTCTTCTCAATTACAGTCATTTGATTCTCAAAGGGACTCGCTGTGATAGTGAGAATAGGTGCAAAAACAATGAGTGAAAAGTGGTGGGTTCATTTCCTGCCTTCACATTTTTTGCACATCTTGTAACAGGGGAGCTGAAGGGGCGTGGAGCACAGAGAGAGAGAGAGCGTGCGAGACAGAGAGGGGTGGGAGGACAGAGAGGAGAGGCTACGAGAAGAGCTTTCCAGTAGAGACTGAAGACGAGCTGACAACAGCGGTCTGAGGAGGGCAGAAGTGGTGAAAAAGACGAGCCTGCGGGATAAACGACTGCAGACTCAGGTGAAAACGGCAACAAACGCGGTCCTCACCTACGACTCGTTTCTCTTAACATAAATGCAACTAAACTTAGCTTTATTTATTTAACGGAATTTTTTAAAAGAGTCTATTAATGGAGCAGCATTAGAAGTTTGATGGAGGAAAATACATGCTGGACTGCTGTGCGCTCACACTCCTCGGCACATTCCTACACATTCACAGCTGTGCTGGATCTCCTGTGGAAGGATTATTGATGGTGAGTGTTTTACCTTAATCCAAACAGCTGTGTGCACCAGTCAGAGTGACTGAGTGCTTTTGCATGTGTAACGTGCACCGCTAGGCTTCACTCTAATACTGTGGAACTGGAATTTATGCATTAAACAGGCATGACACTTTCAGTTAGTCATGGCTCCTGCTCCCACCCATGAAAAACTAAATCACAGTGGAAATGAGTAAAAACTTTGCAATTTCCACAACATTCAATGCGCTGTTTCTGGGACTCTTATTTTGTAGGGTGCTGTACCTTTTTCTACCCAAATTACTATAATTTTCAGTTGATAGTGGAAAGCTTACAGATTATTATGCGTGACCTTAAACTACAACCTACCTATTACTCACCTCACTGTGCATTACTCATAAAATACACAATCGCAGTTTCACAGTCAGTGCATCTTGTTTTCCTGCAGTTTTGACTACGTTAGAGCTGCTTCTTGTATTTATTCAGTAAAAATGAGCTGATTTCTCTCCTTTCCCCCCCCCAGATCCTAATGTTTAACAGCCCTGAGCCACAATGAATACTTCTTTCACACCAGCGCTTCCAGCCTCCGCATTGTTAAATACCTCTCTCCCCATGTCCACTTCATTTCTGCCCATCTCCATGTCATCCACCCCTCCTCCTCCTTTCTCCACCTCAAACTATTCAGTCTCTACAACCCCGTCTACATGCTCGTTTAATGATGAAGGCCTCCGTCTCCTGCTGGCAGTGGCATACTCCCTTTTCTTCATCTTTGGACTTGCGGGTAACCTCTTTGCTCTGTGGGTCTTCCTGTTCCTGCATTCGAGTCAAAACTCAGTGCGGGTGTTCCTCATCAACTGTGCAGTGGCTGATCTGGTCTTCCTGGCATGCCTGCCCTTTAGGGTCTTCTTCCATATTAATGGAAACATTTGGACATTGGGACCTTTAGCCTGTAAGGTGGTGGGAAATTTATTTTACATGAACATGTATATGAGTATATTTTTACTTGGCCTCATCAGCCTGGATAGGTACTTGAGACTGAAGGGGAAAGGTAGAGCACGTAGAGGCCTAAGACTTCGGCTGTGGGGGTACAGCAAGCCATGGAGCTGGGTGGCATGTGGGCTTCTGTGGATTGCGTTCCTGGTGGGTGTGGTGCCCATG
>VUQJ01015264.1:22631-40066 GCA_015108635.1 Andinoacara biseriatus | reverse complement strand
AACGAAAACAGCGATCAATGCTTCCAGTACAAAAAGCGACACAAAGCCAAAGAGAAAGCCTACGTCAACGCAGGGCTGGTGGCGATGTTCTGGCTCATCTTCATCATCCTCGTAGTTTCCTATGCCAAGATTGCCTCCCAGCTGCAGCAGGTGTCACGGGACAAGCCGGACCTTCCTAACGCGCAGAGATACAGACGAACTGCCAAGAAGTCCTTCTTTGTCCTCTTTCTGTTCACAGTCTGCTTCGGACCCTACCACGCCTTCCGCCCTTTCTACATTCACTCCCAAGTGAATGAGAACTTATCCTGTTACTACCAGCAAATAATGGACCGAACCAATGAGGTGATGCTCCTGTTCTCGGCCTTTAATAGTTGCTTGGATCCTATCATGTACTTTTTGTTATCTGGCTCTGTGCGGAAAACTGCCCTCCGGGCAGTTGGACGCAGACTTGGCAACCGGCTTCTCTTCCTTAATGATGCAACATCTAACAGCTCCACAATGGATTTCAGACGCCCGTCAGTGCCGGTGGTTTTACCTGACCGTGGTGTAAACACTCATTCGCTCACCCCCCGAACCAGTATGTGTGTCATCAACTCTAACCTCCACTGCATTCGAGTGACTACGCTTCCACCTGCTGGCCAACAGTGATCACAAGGAAAAAAAAAACTTAAACCTAGCATTTCTGTTTAACTTCTTTTGTTATATATTAATTCCTTGTTTTTAGCTACTGAGATTAACAGTGATGTATTCTGGTCACTGAGAAATGTATTTTTATAATTGCATGTAAATAACAAGCATTTATGTAGGGGGAAAAAAATGATGCAGACTTTACAAAATTAACTTCCTGTTCACGCTCCGACAGCAGCACAAAGGAGCCAACTCTGCATGTACATCAGACAAAACATTGTGTCAGGTATCCATACTTAAAACTACTCATCTGTAGGGATGGGAATCGAGAATAAATTACTTGGAATTCAATTCTTTGGACTCATTAGTCAGCTTGCCAAACGATTCCACTTATCGATTCCACTGAGGTGAGGACGCATTTGCGTGATTACATTACACACGTGCCTTATTTGGTTTGGAATATATCCAATAGGATCAGCGGAATATCCAACAGCATCAAGACAGAAGTGTCAAGATAAAAAGCATTACAAAATATTGTTCAACAACAGCAGCAGCTGTTTTTCGTGCAGTCGGTGCACGCAGCAAGCGCACAAAGGCTGAGCCGTTACCGAGACAGTAAGCACGCGAAAGGAAACATTTTTCTAGCCTCGAAAGCAGCAGCGCTTTTCCCTGTAACCATCGTTAAAACCTTTACTTTGAAAGAGCTGGAGGTCCTTCATCAACCACCTGATCAGTAAGTACCAAAGCGAAGAAAAGAGAACTCCATCCACCACTGTTTGATTCACACAGCAAAAAAACTGCAGTATGGAAGTTAAAATATGCAGTATTTCTAATCAGATCACTCGATTAATCAATGGAATATTTGGTACTGCTTTCACTATACTGTCTGAATAATCTCCATCTCCTGTAACATTGAGTTGATGAGGACTGCCAGAGTCTGGCTGGCTCAGAGGCTGCTTCTCGCACACCTTGCAGTTGTATTTTATGTTAAAATATTAGAATATTAATAGTATTAATTTTGAAAGATGAATTCTTATTTTTTTTATACCAGTTTTAATTTTGTTCCACTTTACATTAAAAAGAGTTAATGCAAACCAGCCCATTTGTGGTATATTTTATTCACTAACCCAATGAGAATCGATAAGAGAACTGATAAGGAATCGAATCGATAAGTGATATCGATAATGCAATTACAATTGCTAAATTCTTATCAATTCCCATCCCTACTCATCTGGCACCCGAAGTCAGTACAAGGTGATTTACCTTTCCTTATATTCTGTCACACTGTTATTTATTACAGGTGGATGCTCTTTCTAACCACAGCCAGTGTTTCAAATAATGAGGTCAGCGTACGTACGAGTAATCTCTTCGAGCTAGGAGCTCAGCGTTCAGACTGCTTTAAATGCTTTGGGTGGGGTTTTTTCCCCCTCCGCTTCTTCTTTTGAATCTGTACTGAGGAGCTGTACCAACATCCGGTATTAGAAGAAGGAAGGAGGAAAAAAAAAATTGCTCATAAGAGATAATACTTTAATAGTCTGGGGGGAAAAATGCAGTTTTGAGGCTAAAATTGTGCAATTTGGTAGCATTTTGGAGGAATTGAAATGTAAATAAAGTATTTCACTGAAAAAATGTTATTTTCAGATCTCCTCTTTAGGGATTACGGTGAGGGGCTGCAAGTGTTGTTTGAACACCATTTATCCTCTTCTACCCCTTCGCGTCCATGCTGGTCACATGGTCACGCGTGCACATTGTCAGAAAATGGCCGCGCCCAGCGGTAGATCGCAAACTGCAGAGAAATAACACTACAGTTCAGAAAATGGAGAGTTGAAGGTTGAAATAGTGCGAAATATTGATCGTTTTATGTGAATGTGTTGGACAAAATTAAAGTATGCTATGAAAAACTCTCAGCCCGCAACTGAGATAAATAAGATTTTTTTATTTTAAAGCTGTCAAATCTATTGCAGTAGAGTCCAAGAATAAAAATATGGAATTGTGAATGTATACAACAGGTCCCCTTTAAAAACTTTTTTTTTTCCAGCCAGATTTGACCCACTGGGACACTCAGCTGGTTCTGCTACAAACCAGGCTGCATTGCTGAAGGCCTTGGGTGGGATCAAAGGCCTGGTTCAGGAATCTTCCATCTGGTCTAGTAGTGTGTGTCCACCTGTGTTGGAGGGTTAATCCTTTTATAAAACACTGGTGGATTCTAATCTGGTACTAGGAAGGCCTAATAAATCCAGATGGCTGATTTACACACGCTACAGCTAGCATGACTCTTGCAAAAAAAATAAAAAAGGGTGGACTTCAGTGAGGTTTGTTCTAAAAACCACAGAGTAACTAAACTTAACATTAAAAGCAGATGTTGAGAGACGCTTTCATAAAGCGTGAATCGCCTTCAGCATTTATCTCACACAAGCAGTGAAAAGAAAAGAAAAAAGTCTTCACAGGAAGGAAGCCACACCAGCATGCATGGCATACATTTCTGCTGTGATAGATATTTTTGATGCGTTCTAGAGGCGAGTAATGGGTTTGGTGTTTTTCACTGGCTCGTCTGGGTAAGAAGTCACCTTTACATCACGGTGAATCACATTGTTGTCGTGGCAGTATCGAAGTGCCTCCAGAATCTGCCTCATGTAGTGACTGAACGGAAAGAAAGCAGAAACACAAGGGGGAGCTCATTTAGAGCGTGCACAAAGATGATGTGTGTTTCAGCCTTTATTAATATTTAAACTGTTCAGCCCACAGTTCCCAGACTGTGTGTCCTACCTGGCTACTGCTTCGCTGTAGACAAACCCAGCATCAGCTCTCTTCACAATTTCAAAACACAGATCTGCACCATCCATACTAAGAGAAGGAGAAAGAGAAAGAAGGGTTTAGGGTAAAAAATTAGGTGTTTAGTAATGAGTGAGCAGAGAATTACAGAGCTCTTTATTCAGCATTTTCCATTCGCTTGCAAACTTTGAGATTTAGTTTAGATTCAGGCTAAATTTCAATAAACATCAGATGACAAAAAGCAGTAGATACAATAATTTATTCCCTCCATGCAGTACTGATATACAGTGCTGTGAAAAGGTATTTGCTTAGTTTTTTTTTGCATACTGGTCACAGTTAAATGCTCCAGATCATCAAGTTAATTTTAGTATTAGACAAAGATGCAAATACAACATTTTTAAATGATTTAATTTATTAAAGGGGAAAAAATTATCCAAACCTACCTGCTCTGCGTTAACTGAACTGCAATCAAGTATTCAGAGTAGCTGTCTGTCACATCACTGTGGAGGAATTTTAGCCCACTCTTCTTTGCAGAATTGTTTCAATTCAGTCACATTAGATTAATGGCATGCTTAAGATCACACCAAAGCTTTCCAATCAGATTTAAGTGAAAACTTTGACTCAGCTACTCCAAAACCTTCATTTTGTTTTTCTGAGCCCTTAAGAGGTAAACTTGCTTGTGTAGCCCAAGTGCTCTTGAGCTTCAGGGCATGAACTGATGGTTAGATATTCTCCTTCAGGATTTTCTGGTAGATAAAATAATTCAGGGTTCCATCAATTATGGCAAGTTGTCCTGAAGCAGCAAAACAGCCCCAAACCATCATACTCCTACCACCATGTTTGACTGTTATGTTCTTTTTATGAAATGCTGTTAGTTTTACGTCCAACTTAACAGGAGTCAAACCTTCCAAAAAGTTAATCTTTTGTTTTGTCAGTACACACAGTATTTATACACAGTATTTCCCCAGAGGTCTTTGGGATCATCAGGATGTTTTTTTTAATGGCAAATATGAGATGAGCCTTTGTGTTCTTTTTGGTCAGAAGCTGTAATTTCTCCTTTTTTCCCTCCATGCCCAGCCTCTTTCTTACTGTTGAATCATGAACTCTGACCTTAACGGAGCCAAAAAAAAGTTTTGCTATCTTTTAGCCTGCCTCACTTCACTTTTTCACACAGGGCCAGAAAGGATTGTTAGATGTTTATTCCCCCTTAATAAATGAAATCAACATTTAAAAACTGCATTTTGTATTTACTTGGGTTATCTTTGACTAATATGAAATTTTGTTAATCTGAAAAATGCAAGTGTGATGGTGAAAGGGGCAAATACTTTTTCATAGCACTGTTTACTATTTTAATTATGATATTTTGTGCTGCCATAGCAAATCTTCAAATATCACACTTGGTCTCTTTGAGGAGAAAAAGACTAAGAGTCTGAAACCACAAAAAAAAGGGGGTGTGAAATTACCAGCAACAGCCATCTGCCTACTGCTGATAAAATTAGTCATTAGCTTTCTACCATGGTGGTGGTGGTTTTTAAAAGAAAGGTGTTTCCTGCCATACATAAAATATACAAAATCCAATCCTGAAACTGGATGGGAATGTGTACGGTGCACAGATCACACTCACAATTCAAAGACCATGTAGAGCATGCCGTCGGAGCTGTAGGTCTCCAGCAGCTCCACAATGTGGGGGTGTTTCAGCATGTGGCAGATGCTGGCTTCTCGCTTCAGATCTGTCAGAAAGAGAATTGACAAGAGCTATGGTGAGATACATCGAACAATCAGTATTAGTCTACTTCTACTTCCAGGTTGTGAGGGACGGTGCTAATTTTTTAAAATTTATGCCAAGAATTGTTATGGAATTGTTGTGGTGGTTAGTACTGCTGCCTCACAGCTAGAAGGTCTGGGTTTGAATCCACCTTGGTGCGGGGCCTTTCTGTGTGGAGTCTGATGTTCTGCCTGTGTTTGTGTGGGTTTTCTGTGAGTACTCTGGATTCCTCCCATAGTCCAGACATGTAGTTACAGGGGTTAGGTTAATTGGTGATTCTAAAATAGGTGTGAATGGGAGTCTCTCTCTCTGTGTGTGTGTGTGTGTGTGTGTGTGTGTGTGTGTGTGTGTGTGTGTGTGTGTGTGTGTGTGTGTTAGCCCTGCAACATGCTGGAGGACCTGTACAGGTTGTACCCTGCCTCTCGCCCTTTGACAGCTGGGATAGGCTCCAGCCCCCTCACAGGATAAACAGAAGAGAACGGATGGCGTTGTTATTGCCGTTTTACTGCTCTTTTAAACAATCTGTCTTCCTGGTCCAAAATGTGAACATTGGCATCTTCGAAAGAGTGACCTTCGACTTTTAGATGCAGATGTACAGCTGAGTCTTGTCCTACCAAGGTGGCTCTTCTATGTTGTGTGTTTGTGAAGAGGCTGTTTAGGCTGCTCTCTTCATAGCAGACTGCCTGCCACATCTGTAATTCAACACCAGGTGGAGCTGCAGAGCATTTAATTTGGCTAGGTATCTTCTTAATATATAGACTACAGGCCAACAGATCAACAAGCTGCTCTCTAACAGAAAGACAAGCAACAACAGATGTGGCAGCACTAGAATACCATTTTAAACTGCACATCTGGCTGACAGAGCAGCATAATCGCTAATCCAGATCTGCTGATACAACTGCAACATAACTGGGGGAATTTCTCATGTTTTGACTGCCTGAGTATAGAAAAAAATACTGGATGGAAAATCTGCCTACGATTAGAGACCAGGCGTCTCGCGTTCAAGAAGAGGAAAGACAGGTTGCTGAATAGGCTGACAAACATGAGGTAACTGACAGAGACGCAGACTGCTGAAGCAAGCTGACAGACATAATGTGCTGCTGTTGGGCTTCTCAGTCCATAAAAACCTCATTTACACACTCCACTGCCCATCTGTAAGTCTACTGATCATTGTGTGCATGTGTGTGTGCTCTTTGTGCCGTGACAGACCGCTATCATTATGCAATACAGAGAACAGATGCCGGGTCCCCACTACAGAGCCCCCATTCTCCTTTCCCTTTGCTTCCATTATTTCTCTTCTCTCCCTTTTTTACACTCATCTTCACCCGTCTCATCGAGTAGCTATTCTTGAACCTAACAATGCTGCCCACTGTCCAACGAGGAAACCACTGATGGAGCCAGAGAGGCCTGGAACACTCTGAATGAAGCTAATGACTTCCACTGGGCCTTTTCCAAAGCAATCCTTACATGGAGACTTCAGTTAGGCTTTGTGATATCGTGCTAATAAATTTCACTTTGAAGATTGTAGGACAACGTTGCCAGGCCATCTCCTGATGTTACAACACCCGTATAAAACTGATGTATAGAAATCACACTGAAAAAAGCTTGGTCATTCATGGTGTTACTTTGTCTTCACTTCTGATAAATTACTTTTTCAATATTAAACATATCTAACTAATAATACTGCAAATTGCACTATTGTATTTTCCCCCTACAATTCAGTACCTATAAGTCTTAATGACCATTGAGAGCACGCACTAGATCATCATCTATATCCATCTTTGTTAAACTGACAATCATTTTTCTTTTGCTCAATACTCCAGACTCTTAATTATCGCGTTCATCTTTTATTCATCCAACTCTGACGTTTCACACAAAAATACATTTCTATAGAAATGCAAGCATTTGCGCCCTAGCTTGAAGCTCAGCCCCGGCCTGCAGTTCTCTCCTTTTCACTCACATTTATGCTGACCTGGAGCCTTTCTTAATAAGCTAAGGTATGTGGTCTCAGGAAATCACTCTGGCTGCACTTCAATTCTCCACATTGCTGCTGTGAGTGGCCAATTTGCAGATTTTCTATCGTAACTTTTTCAAATCAGGGGGGAAAAAAATAGGTTTAACTAACATTAAGTGAAGCACTCGCTGTGATTCACTGTGGGGCTTCACTTTAGTCTGACTGCTTCATTTAGGCCCTTGGTCCTGTCAAAATGGATGTTCATGTATTTGTTTTACATGGCAACTCGCTGCTTTTACTAGTGAATGAAGCAAGGGGAGATAATTGGCAGCAGATGTATAACCCTCATCCTCACACTGATTCCAACTGGCAATCCTGATGACCGTAGAAGATAAGATTATTTATAAAAATAAAATGATTAATCAATTAACTAATTAACTGAGTGAGAAAATTACTCTGCAGAAGCTTGAATAATGGATTAATACTTCAAGTCTAATCAAGCAAACACCAGAAATAATTATAACATTTCACAGACTACGTGATAAAAAACTCCAATAATTGATAATAAAAATGATCATTGGGCATTGAGCACAGGGTCCACTAGAGGACGTCGGCCCCTAAGCCCACCCTCATGAAGTCTGTTTCACACCAGTGGCCTGTTGGAGGTCATTCTGTAGGGCTCTGGCAACATGGAGGACATTCCAGGAGACAATGCTGGGAAACACAACAAACCTTCTGGCAATGGTGTCCCTTTAATTTGTTTTAGCAGTGTATTATATAAATATAAAGGTGCTTGCTTTGACTGAATTTATTCTCTGAAGCTGTTTTACATCATTATTGATGCCAACATCTATCTAACAATAATAACTACATACAGACCTTAAAACCCTTCTCTCAATATCTGAAACAGATCCATGAAGTGGCCTAGAACAACAAATCCCCACATTTGTGGAATGAGCTGCTCTCTGCTTATCACCGTATGAAAAAGCATACAATGTATTATTGCTGGTATTCCTAGAATTGTATTACATGATACAAGAGCGGCTCTGTAAAAGTCATATACTAAAGCACCACCCTTCACTTATTGGAAGACTGCCATATCTTTCTGAACACTTTCATCATCACGTTTGGAGGTTCACTCATCTTTGTGCCATTCCTGGTTCAACAGACCACATGGTGAAGCACGCTTGAAGTGACTCAAGAGACTAAAAACATGCTTTCAAATATTTCTGAGGTAAGAAAAACTGAAATTTAGACTGTTTATTTTTAGATTAATACATTTAGCACAAAAATAACCTGGGTCTAAGTTTTGGTTTGGGAAACACTGGTGTAAAGATCAGATTTTTCCTCCTGGTCCTCCCTTGGGTCAGTTCCTTTTCTTGCTGTTATTGGCTGCCAGAATAATCTCTGACTGGGGCATCACAGATGGCCCGTAGTGAATGCCAATACTACCACCAACACAAACAGGTATACACACACACACACACACACACACACACCCCAGCATGACAAAGGCCAAAACCACATGGTGAGACAAGGCATGCATGCATGCAGCATCTCACACATTGCACACCGTAAACCAACACATAGCACATGCACTTCCAACATATTACTCATCTGGGTCCAGTATATGCAACATTATACCTCGTTTACTTATGTATGAGAATACCATTATGCACTCTGAGTCCCACAGTGTTTGATGTCTGAGCCAAGCTGTATTTGCACATTAATCCCAATATTTGTTTTAACCCACAATGGGGTGGGGGTGGGGGTGGGGGTGTCAGATTATGCAGAAAACAGCACTTCAAGGTCTATTAAAAAGTGCAGTTCCCCAAGTAATCTTGATAGCGACGCTCTCTGGCCCTTACATCTGGTGCTTTAAGCGAAAAACCGACACACATGACCTGCAACCACATCTGCTGCACTCCTCACCTTCCGTGCTGAGGCCAGGGCTGGAGGTGAAGCTGGCCACATCGACAATCTTTACAGCAAACTGCTGGCCGGTGTCCCTGTTGATGCAACGCCTTACCACACTGAAGGGACCCCTGCAATACACAAAGGCTCACAATTAGTCACACAAACCTACAGACATATGAGCACAAATCTCTGCATGCATTTCTCTGATTCACATAATTGCTGAGTTCAATGAGCTCCTGCCACAAACCCATGTACACATAATGATGGGCACACACCAGTCTTGCGCAGTGGGCAGACAGTGTTGTTTCTGGAAATATTCTGGATTTACAGTGGGTGGTTAGCTATGCTTCGTAGTCTCCATGCTCATGCCAGTGGGAATTACAGAGCAGTGTGGTGCAGCACAGATGTAAAAGCTAAAATAAAAGCTTTATTTTAGAGACCTGTGCTAGGGAGACCTACCCTACACATTTATTTTGGGGGAACGGAAGTGGCAGATATTGCAAATTTGTGTTTCCTCTTACAGCTGCATTGGGGCTGACATATGGAAGTGGTAAGGAAAGGAGTTCCTGAGCTAAATAACATTTCTCAAGTTTCTCAATTTAATTCGAAAAGAGTTGTCCAAACACGTGTGGCACATTTGAGATTTCAAATAACAAATTTTCTTCAATCAACAATCCTATAAAACTACCTTTTTGAACCCCTACAGAATTATTAGCAAACTAACACTGAACAATTTCAAGACTCCTGACTGAGATATTATCAGTTATACACCTTTTAATTTAGTGCTAGAAGGCATACCAGCAGAAAGGTCATATACAACATGATTTTTTCAAATACTCTTATAGAGGTGCACAGAAAAGAAAAACAAAGAAGACACTATAGCTTTTTCAAGGGGTTTAAATGTATTATATTATTGGCTGAGAGGAAGGATATGGAAATTATTCAGAGGGGAACTACATAAACAGTGTACCCGTTTTTCCTCATTGTTTGATCATATGATGTGAAAATGAATACCAGACAACAATTGGCAGTATTTTCACAGAATTAGAAGATACATGCATGCCACATAAAAGTGCCTCTCCAATAAGTAAGTATAACAGCAGCAGCTCTCCAAATGTTGCAGGTTCTGCCTAAAGTGGCCTCCTCAACAGCAGCCAATGCCATTGCAAGCTTCAGTGGAAGACTGAAGTTTATTTGATATGAAAAACCATCCCCAACAGCAGAACAACCACCCTGACTAAAGAGAGACACGAGACAGGAAGTACAGGAGGTAGCCTTAACTGAACTTTGAAAGTGACAGCAAGTTGATTTTTACAATTAAGAAAGCAATCACACCATCGTTGGATGGAAGAACCAAATCCCACTTTATACTTGGGTCAAAAATTTCCCAAAACACGCTCCTAAATCTTGTGGAAAGTCTTCCCAGAAGAGTTGAAGCTGTTACAGCTGCAAAGGGAGGACTGACGACATATTACACTCAATTTCATGTGTGTGTGAAAGCAGACAAGCGAACACTTCTGGCAAAATAGTGTCTCTGGGCAGTCTGTCCAAGTGTAGTCTGTGTGGGCAACAGTGATTACTACTGCACACGATTTATTAAACCGATAATTAATAATACTTATAATTTCAAAAATCAATAATTTACAAAAATACACTGCCAAATGGCATGTTGCGTAATGCAAGCAAGGCAGGTAGCACAGCAGTGTTAACAGCCAAGACTTTCTCAGTTAATCAGCATTAATGCCACTGAAGGTCAGTCCTGTTTAACCTGTGATTGTAAAGGTTACCGTCATGTTTTACCATCACACAGGAAAAAAAATGAGACAATTTATGTAACATTAAAAAAAAACTAAAAATAGTTGGCACAGTCCCTTCCCTGAGTGTTTGGACAGTGGCATCGTTTTCCACCAACACAGCAAACACTGCTTTTATAGTGTGTACACAATGATATGCACGCACTGCTGTAACCCTAGACCAATATCTAGGTGTGACTTCCTTAAGACTTTATATGAGCAAACAGGTCACCTACACAAAATATTCTATTTCTGACATGAACATCTATGAGGCCAAAACAGAAACTGAAAGTAAAAGACATTTATATTTTCTGTCTCCTAGCCCACTGAGAGGTACAGACGCCCGCACACCCCTGCCGTGTTACAGCTGTCTCTACACCTCCCAGGTTTACCATCATCAGTGTTGTAACTAATTCTGCTCGCTCACACACAAGCACAGAAACCGACCGCTCATATAGAGTCTTAACCCATCTGATGAAGCGCAGTGGTAGCCATTATGAGGCATTGCTTTAACTGAATCAGTAAATGAATTTGCATGACTATGTCTGTGTCAAACTAACAGAACAAGCTCTCCATTTCCTGTGCTGAACGCAAAAGCTGCAGCTGATTTGCTCTCATGTTTGCCTGCCATAATGATTAACCCATACAAAACGCAGGCACCATATGCATGCTGTGGGCCAAGAGAACTCTTAATGCACTCTTCTCATCAGGGTATTCAGGAATCCAGCAACAACCTCACCGACCTTTGCCCTCCTGGGTTGATGTGTTGTAGCAGCTGTGTTTACCCATTAGGAAGTGGGATGTGTAGGGTGCTGCTTGAGTGCTTGATGCAGCTTGTTGTTAAACCCCTGTTCTAACCCTGAAATCTTTACCAGCTGCAAAAGCAAAACAGGTATAGTTTTCACTTTGAGTGTCTGTCATAACGATTCTTCGTAATTAACCACATGATTGGATTATGATCAAATGTATTGTTCCTATCCAGTTCAGTGTTTAAAGCAAGTTTTCACCTGGCATTAATCTCAGACAACAGCCCCACATGACTAATAAACAAGCTAGTCACACAAACACATGGCTAATTAACATACTACAAAAGCTATTTCTCAACCCAGTCAAACACCTGATGTTTACACCAACACTAAATGCTGTCATGCATATTCAAAGGGTGGTTTAGTTAAAACTTATTATAAATTAGGGATGAGCATTTCAAGCAAAAATACAATTTGATTTTCAGTAGGAACCATTTCACTATTCTTCCAAGGTCGTCCCAAAGCCAACATCTGGCTGTTGTGACTTATTACAACATTACTACAACATTATTACAACAAAGAAAATTAAATGCTGCATGAACCATTTTTTTTTTTTGTAACTTGATAACCATTTGAATACTGGAAAAGTCACAAACATTCATAAACAAATTGGGCTATTATAATGTGGGGGTCTATGTGGATTGACCTGCTTTTAGAGTCAGTCGCCACTGGAGGAAATGTCCTTCATGGTATAGTTATGCTGCCTTAATTTTCCAGCTACAGAGGTTGATTCTTAGTATTTTAGCAAAAAGCTTGGCTCACATAGCAGTAGCACCATTGCAGTTAGGTACTACGGTAAAACAATCCCTCTGTTTCACTATGATGGCTGTAACTTAATCAGGCAGTCTCTGGTTCCAGATATGCATCTGGCTGGTGAAAGTTTGGGCAACTTTAGTCAGAGACTGTAACCACAGGGACACAAATGATTCAGTGAGGGTAAAGGTTATTTTAGCACTGATCTGGTGTTTATCAATAAGGGTCATTACTGCCATTAAGCAATGACGTGGGATTGGGTGAATCGGCCCCATTTTATCCATCAACCTCATTTGTAATGTTGGGTTTAAACGCAGGGAATCTGCATGAATAATCAGCCTGTTTTACACTAGCTGTGTGCATGAGAGGGGGTTGGGCCTGCCTTTTAATTTAATAAATCAGAATGTAACTCATCTCATCATCTGGCATGAAGAAAAAATTAAGTGACCATTCAACCATGTACAGTAGCTATTATAGAAGCATTATGGGAGCGCAAGTAGCTGTAAAAGACATAATGTACAAGGTACGTATGTACTTGTAAAACCATCTTTGTGAGGACCATTTTGAATTTTAGATCTCCTGTGTGAGGACATTATGGCCGGTCCTTGCTTTCTGATGCACCAAAACACTACTCGGAGGCTCAGATTTGATTGGTTAAGATCACAATTAGGTTCCAGGGTGGAATTTGGTGGCACTCTGTTACTGTAAGTCTAGGGAATACATCACGCCAATGAGTGTCCTCACAAAGACAGAAATACAAACATGTGTGTGTGCGCCTGGAAGTGGTGAGGCCGCATGCCATACTGACATCACCGCAGCTGTGCTAAGTGGGCTCATACAAAACTCCCACACATGGTTTACATCCGACAGCAGCAGTCATCAAACATTAGCTCAAAGTGGCAGTCTTTACAGACTGCTCCTTGGCTCATTCCAACTCTTTGCTTTGTGTAAATCAAAGAAAGCATGTTAGGAACATTTATAACATTCATACTGGCCATGAGCCAAATATCTTCTCAGGTGATTTTCTCTTTCCTTTCTCTCAAACAGGGGCAGGGCGCATCTGTAGCTACAGACTTCACATCACCGCTACTGCTCTCCTGAGAGCAACGATCTTTGCTTAAAGCAGCATTTTGCTGTTTAGCTGTGGTAAGCAGCTAGCATAATTCACCATAAGTCCAAAAAAGTGCAGCTGCAAGATACAGAAATAGCTTGTATGAGTTTAGCAGATGGGTGCTAACTGGTGCCGATCAGTGCTGGCCTTTAATCTGAAGTCAGGTATCATCTGCTCTTGTCCTGGTAAACAGCATCAGAGGTGCACAGCTTAGCCATTTTCTGAAATATCCACTGTATACATCAAATCTCATGGCAACCTATAACCTAATAAAATGTAAAATACGTCTCGATTTGCAGTGTTTGTGAACACATACTGGATGCTATTCATAAATTTCTAAACAGGCGTGTGCTCTGAAGTGGGAAAACGCAGGTTCATTATAGTGATTCCATAAAACTAACTCTTAAACAACTATTTGCCCTACTGCCCAAACTGAGCTTAAGTGCAAAGCTTTTAATTTAACAAGTTCAACAGAGTTCAGAGCTCTGTCAAGGATAGTCTGTGTACGTCTTAGCAGCAGTAATCCAGAGCTGCTTCCTTATGCAAATCAGGAAAACAACCCTTTGAATATGTGCAGGGAAATTAACAACCGGGTTGCAAACTGAAATTCAGAGCACACCATACCCTCAGGAGGCTTTAAAGCTTTGGCAGAAAATCCTCTCTTTTACATAAGCCAGAAGAAGATCCAAGATTGTTTAAACCTCCCTGTAGAGTCTGGTCTTGTAGTCTGAAAGAAAGCTTCAACTTTGCACCATCCATTCACAATTATTGATCTGTGTGTGGGCAGCTAAAGGGGCCATATACTAAACATGGAAAGGAAAGCTGAGACCGGAAGTGCCCTAGTGAAGGAAAACAAACTTTGCAACACTATAATATAGCAAAAATAAAACATTGTGCAGATTGTACAAGAGACTTTTTAATGACAAAAAAAAATCCTCTCTAGAAATTATTACTCCACAAAAGTGATGGCAAGATGACACAGTAATGTGATCCTTCATTGATCCCAGCAGGAACTGCAGCAGCATCTTGCTTAGGACACTGCAGAGCATGCTTGCCAAAGTTGGAACTTGAACCCCGAGTTTCACAACAGTCTCCACAATCCCATTTACAAACAGGAGGAAACCCAATGCTAGGAAAGGCATTTTAAATGCAACCAAAGGAGATGTTCTAGTTAAAATTGTGGGTTCGTTTTTGTTGTAAAGATTTTGTGTTATAAATCAGGCACACAACTTTTGCTTTACAGCGGTGCATTTTTGCCCCAATGGCCATTTTATCACCAATACAATGGCAAAATGCATTTAAAATGAAGAATTTGCAGGTAGTCCTCTTACTTTATTATTCCATCCACTTTGTGCAACGTAAAACAGCAAATCAGCCCCAAAACATGATGTCAACACCACTATGCTTGACAACAGGTAAAGTGTGCTCTCCAAACACCGTCATTGTGGCCAAACAGATCAGTCTATGTCGCATCCGACCGTAAAACCTTTCTCCAGAAGGCATTTGGCTCATCCATGTGAGCAGCTGCAAATTTCAGTCAAGCTCGAAGGGGTTGATTTTGGAGCAGGGGCTTCTTTCTTGGTTGGCCTCCTCACAGTTTATGTTCCCGCAGTTTCCAGTTCATGGCAGGCTGGAGCCTTCACGGTTCCTGGGTTGTTCCTGACATCCTAACCAATTTCCTCTCATCTAAGGGTGATATTGTGTGTCTTCTTCCAAACCTTGCCAAAGTGGTGACACATTCAAATAATATTTATTTAGGTACAGTTCTTTAAACTGGTGATCCCGGAATCTGCAATTGTTTAGAAATGCTCCAAGAGCCATTCCAAACTTGTGTAAATCTACAGTTCTTAGATCTTAACTGAGTTTCTTGGACTTTACTATTGTTCTGAGTATTGGTCAATCCAATGCATACTGTCAAAGAAATCCTTTTTATTCTGGCAAAAATAAACCAGTTTTAGTCAATTATGGTCACTTACAATAAGTTTACAGGGTCTGACCTTGTCATGTTGAAAGATGTTATAGAACCTTTAGCACCACTTATTACAGATTTAAATGAGTGCATGTAAATATTTGAGTCTGCATGTATACTTTTGGCCTCGTGTGGATTAAAAAATTCCAAAATAAATTCAAACGTATGCTCTACAATCATCGCACTCTGATGAAAGAAATCATTACCTCCGGCAACGAGGTTATGTTTTTGATAGCATTTGCATACACGCCTGTAAACATAGGAACTCGAAAGTTTTGAATAAATTGTGGTAAAACTTTGTGGGGATGTAGAGGGGGTCATGTTAACAATCCATTAAACTCTGGCTGACATCCACCTAGGTCTGCAAGGCCAACTTAATGATTTAATGGTTGAAAACTGACAAAAAGGCCTTAAACTACCTCTGGGTGCCAGGGTAGCTCAGCGTTTGAGCAGGCAACCATTTAAGCCGCGTGGCAATGCGGACGGTGCAGGTTCACATCCCAACCTGTCACTATTTACGCTCTCCTCCCACTTTCCTGTCACTCTCCACTGTATACTATCAAAATAAAGCCGTAAAAGGCCAAAAATAAAAAAAAAGTGAGGTGTGTCTACTCAACATATAGAAAGTATGGATAAAGATTTAAAATATGTCACATTTGAACTCTGACCTTCAGATCAATCTACTGACCTTCAAGGAGAGGTCAAAGTGGTGATAATGCTATATACAGCTATTTAAAACCATCTTTCTTACTGCCATTGTTTGTCTTGACAACATATAGGCATATAGGGAATGATATATGGGGATTCTAAATATCACATTCCTTTGACCTCTGACCTCTTTTTCAGGGTCAAATAAGGTCAAACTTTCATAGAATGTGTTATGTTTAAAACTGCCTGAGTTTTGGCAACATTTAAGAAATTATACTGATATATGGGGATTCTAAATGACACAATACACTATGCATTAAAAATAACATGTCACATTTGACCTCTGACCTCACCTTTACATTTCAAATCTGCCTTTCTTTCAAGTTGCCCCAAAATGAGTTATGTTTTTAAAGAAACTATTGTCAAGATAAGAGAATCCACATTAAAAAAAAATTATACTAAAATATCGTGAGAAGTATATTAAAATGGGTAATTAACAAAAGGCTGCATTTTGCACTTGGTTTTACTGCACTACAAACTTCTTGATGTATTTTTAATAAGAACAAAGAAAACAAAATGAATATACAAAACACAATACTGTTCCCTTCGAAGTAAATACTGCCAGGACTGAGCTGCCTTGGCTGAGGTTTGCACTCTGAGTGCTTCTTGTTGAAAGTAGGGATTCTGTGGCTGGTTGATTGAGCTGCAAATACAAAGCTTCATTTAATTTTGTCAGTCATTTATTCATGTGTTATGAGCTCTTGATTTCAGCAAGCATTTCACAGTAGATCTTACAGTGCTTGGATTCAGTCGTGTCCCTGAGTAAAATGGGGTCAGGGCACTTGTAAACAGGCATCCAACAGCAGAGTAACAGCATGTTTTAGAATGAGAGCAGCGTGTCAGCCTCCAATGACGATTTAGCACCTAAAAAAGGAGCTACTTCAACAACCTCAGGCAAAGCTAAACACTTTGCAAACAATGCAGGAAAACTGTTCCTGCAAAAGGTGACCACAACAAACTTGTTTTACCATTTGAGGTAAAAACACGCTGTTAAATATGAGGCGGTGATACCCGCAGCTGATGATCTACGACCCAAAAGTTTTCAAATGAGTCAACCGAGCTTCACTGAGCACTTGCTAATTACACTCCATAAGACAGGAAGAGCAAACGGTGAATGTAAATTACTGATGCATTTACATGGTGGTAAAGTAGGGCTTTAAGTAGCTAGTTACAAAAAAAAAAAAAAAAAAAAAAAAATCTAAAAAAAAAAAAAAACACATGGAAAAAAAAAAAAACAAAAATTTTTTTATTTTTTTTAAT
>VUQJ01015264.1:2538-18259 GCA_015108635.1 Andinoacara biseriatus | reverse complement strand
ATTACTCACTCCCCCCCCCCCCCCCCCCCCCCACCCACCCACCTCTAAGCTGAGGATAAATGATCCCCTCCCTTTTTCTCCCCACAACACATCCCAAGACACCAGTACTCAACACACTTGATCCATCAACTGCAGTTTCACAAAAGAGCTTCCTGGATAAGAGGGACTCGATGGTCTTCTCGGTGGCACTGCACTTTTTGCTTAAAATATACCTACACTATTGCTACTCTTCTTTGGAGCTGTCTGCACTTCGTGTGTTTGCTTTTGGCTGCAAGGAGTCACCTCCCAGTTATACATAAAACCTGTGTATATATTTCCCTTTAAAAATGAGGTACTCCATGCAGACTGGATAGATAGTGGGTAGTAGGCTGACATTGGCAAATATATATTGAGGCAACTCAGTAACATATAGAACGCATAAAGGACTGATCTAGGCTTGGTCAAGTCAGATGAGGAAACACACTTTTTCCTGACTTTCCCATATTTACTACCTGCGCCAATGCAAATGTATGGAGTGCATTATTCCACATTATGCTATTGAGCCTTACTCATTGAGGCAGTGGCCCTGGAGCAACAATCAATTAGTGACCAAGACAACAAGAACACTCAACATAAAGACCAGGGTCTGTGCCTCTTTTTCCCTCCAACAAACCTAATGGACACTCAGTCCTCCACAGAAGGAGGCCTGCAAGGGGGAGGGGACCGGCTTGGTAGGCAGGGGAGTCATTCCCCCCACCCTCAAACTTTTCCCCGCACAGTGGAAATTGTGGAAAAATTTGTATCCTGAACATTTATGCCTCATGGTTTTCAGTGCCTTTGCCTCTGGAAACTCAACAAAGCCTGTCTGGCTTACCAGTCATTCTGTGCTTACATGCAGGTGTGGCCCAATTAGGAATTCCCAATCCCTAACCAGCTGGAATAAATGCATTAGTGTACGCATACAGGGAAAATAGCAATTTCCAGTCATACAGTTAACAACTGTGACTAGTGTCACTTCAGTCTTGCTTATTCCCTTCTGGACGATGTAGTTAAATTACATGTGCAGTTTTATGGCACTTACACTTTGAAGCCTGACCTCCCCCTCAAAAACCTGCGGGTCAGCATATAAAAACAGTCCCCAGCCCAATTTACTGCAGCTGTGCTGTGCGTGTGTGTGTAAATAAGAGAATAATGTGTGGTGTACTTACTTGCCAATCACCTCGCACAACTCGTAGACATCCTCGAACAGCACGTCGTCGTCCGCCATGGTCATCCAGGTAAACGAGGATGCTCTCCACAAGATATCCCACCCACACCGCGGCTTCCGAAGGGATCAATGACAACCTATTTTTATGTTGAATGGGGGTTACTGTGAGTCCTGATATCTTTTAAACCCCCACACAATGTAAAAAACGGGAAAACCAGCGGCCAGTCGTGTGTCCAACTTAGCCGGCTAGCCACATTAGCTGGCGTCCCAATGCTGTCACTCCGCGGCCCCACCTTCTCCCGAGCTACTATCCTGGTAGACAGGCTAGCCAGCGAGCTAGCTAAATAGTAGCCACAGAGCAGACCCCGGGGCGTGGAGATTGCCTCGCTCGTGTGCAGAAAAACACCCCTCTTCGCATGCCTCGGGTTTGTATCTTACTGGTGGATGTCGCCCGGCACAGGAGTTCCCCTCAGCAGCATCCGCGGATGCTTCCCTTGCCGTCCAAGACGCTCCCTTCGCCGCAAGCTAACGAGGTTCTCGAAAATGGTTGGCTAGCTGGGTTAATGGGAGCTTAGCTGTCGCTGGAATCGCAGGTTGGCTCGCTCCGTTATTGCGCTGTGCACGCCCAGTGTATCGCAGACGGCTTATCCCACCGAAAAACGTAATGCAAGCGGGGCTGCAATACGCTTCAGCTTCCCGAACCCAAATGGAAGACCTTCACATTCATATCCACGACCGCTCCGCCGCGCACACCGTCTGTGCTTGAAGATATTGGATTTCTGTCGTATTCCAACACAGCCGACCCGACGTCCACCGTTGCTCCGATTCTTTCGCTGGCTCAGATGCTGGCTGGCTTTGACTGGCTGTTTCTCCGACTTCCAGAAATGCCCCGGCTCCTCCCTCTATCGCCCGGGAAACTGCTCTGACAAGAGCCGAAATGGCCAGGAAAAGTGGGCCCCAGATTCCAGTCGTTTTCGCAGCGTCGCTCGAGCCAAGATGGCGTTTTGTCGGGGGTCTGATTTAGGCGCAGTTTCCTAATCTCTTCCAACCGTTGCATCCAGTGTATCCCGCGCAGGCGTCAAACCGTCCAAACCTCATCACCTTACGTCAGCCTTTCCCCCCCTTTTTCTCCATCATTTTAACAGTTTATTTCTCCATAAATCACCTCATCTGTCAGCAGTAACTTGGGTCCCACAGCCTGACTGCCAGCCATATATATACAGTATACTTCACAATCGCAATCTAAACAGGGATCACTGCCATTCTCAGTGTTTCCCAAATTCCCGTGGGCCCTTAGGGAGGTTTCTCGGGGAAACTGATGGATACCATATTGCTTACTCTCATTAATCTGACGCTGGCCGCTGGATTGTGCCACTGGTCTGTACTGCAATTCTCCTCAACTTGGATGACTAGCGAATCTAAATGAACAACATTGGCAGTATAGTTGCTAGAGTATTAATGGGTAATAATATCGGGATTTCGTCCAGTGTACTTTCACTTAAATTTTCTGCAGGTATAGGTTTTCCCCTGGTGCAGACACGCAGGTGGGGTCTCCTCAGGTGTGGGAAAAACAGGCGAAGATGCCCCCTAGAGGTGATGACAGAAGTCGTAGATTTCCCACTGCTCCATTTTGAATGTCCTAAGGAAATATCGTTTTACCACCAAATGAAAAAGTAGAATAAATATGTAAATCCAATGAAAATCCAACTGAAGTTTTATTGTAAACCAAAGAAAAAATATAAAGAGGCATAAAATCACTTTGTTATAAAAGCCTCTTAATTTACCCTATTTTCCTGAATATTTTGGGCCTAATTCAGTGTTATTTCATGAATTACAATCCTCTGCAAATGTCTTGAATCACCCCTATTTTCTTCATTTGTTGCTAGGAAGATGCAAAATATGCAGCTATTTATTGAAATGTGCAGGCATGCACGAAAATACAGTATATGAGGTAAAAACTGAGTTTTTACAATTCTTCAGGAACAGATCTCCAGGCTTCTTGAAGAACATTCAAAGCTTTTCTTTGGATGGTGGCTGCATTTTGCACTGTTCTCTGTCAAGATGATCCCACACTGCTTCAATAATGTTGAGGACGGGCTCTGGAGAGGCCAATCCACGAAGAATAGGTGTGTGTTTTTCTATCCAGGTATGATTTTACTACATTGGCAGTGTGTTTGAGATTATTGCCAAACTGAAAATTAAAACTATTGCCAATTAGATGTTTTCCAGATGGTGTTGCGTGCTTGGTCAAAATCTGATGGTACTTTTCTGTGTTCATAATTCCATCGGTTTTGACAACATCTCCAACACCACTGTCTGAAATGCAGCCCCAAAGGATGATGGAGAATCCACCGTGTTTTACACATGGCTGCAGACACTCACTTCCACACATATTGATGATTTGAACCAAAAACATCAAATGTTTCAGGCTGCCCACTTCATTTGAGGCACCTAACTCATCTCTTGAATTAGATGCCTTTTTTTTATATTGGAATGTCAGTGTTCCACTGAAAATGCTCAGGAACAAAGACTTTGCTGAAAATGAGTTTAAAAAGCACCCAATGACCAAATAAAGACTGGAGAACTGTTGCTCAGCCACATTTAAAGTCTGGCTCCTTGGAAACTAAATATTTTAAAAATGAGGGCTGACTCAAGACTTTTGCACAGTACTGTATGGCCATATTATTATTTTTTGTTTTTTTCTCTCCAAGTAAATACATTTTCTTGCTATCATATTCCATTAGAAATTAGTTCATCTTGTGGACTTTGTCACATTATATATAATTTAATATATAAGAGAAACAAAAATCAGCTAATTCTTTGAAAATATCCTTTGTTTTCCACTCTTTATGTTTTAAAGTAATTTTTCTCTTATTTAATGTATGGACTTAGGTTTTAAAGTGGTTACAACTGAAGATTTAAACGAAACAAAAATGAAAAGCGGAGCTGGGGGTGAGGCACCACCTAAACTGAAGCAGAAGAATGAACTCGGCCGTGCAGAGTGAACAAAGACATCAGGGCCCCCTCTAGAGGGCGCTGTTCTCAGAGGGCGCCCTCTGCGGTCTTCTCCTCAAGCATCATCTGCCGGCTTCCCCCCATTGGCTGAAGCCCACCAGCAGCTTCTGATAATCCGATTGGCTGTTGATGTGGTCATCATACCGTCTGCTGCTGAACGAGCCTCCATTTGATACGCAGCACATGCACACACAGCTCGGGGAAAATAAGAGAGACTAGAAACAAAGTATATGATTACAGGAGGGGCATGAATAGAAAAATAATAGGGGAAAGCGCCATACATGACAAAAAAGAGAAGAGCCTTGTTTCCATGGTAACAAGGCAGGGAATATTTTTGGTGGTCGCATGTGAAACTGGCAATTTATAAAAAATGCACATACGCTTATACACTTCTTTATGTTTGCTTGCATTGACTTGCATGATTCCTTGCAACCGTTACCATCACCGCAACACACACACAGAGATCTCTTATTAGCTTTAACCAAAAAAATAACCTTTACTTTCAAATATTAAGTTTTTAGTACTAATGGTTAAACCAGCTTGACTGGCCTTTGTTTCTCTCCAGGATGACATAGATTTATTATCAATAATTCAGACCAAATCAGCTGTGTAACACTGTATTACAACCCCGCTCAGTCCTCTGGCATTGAGGTATAATGTGGAGAATAGGATGCCAAAAAGATACAAAGAAAAAAGGAGGATGGTTCAGTGCAGAAAAGTGGGACATCATCAGTCTGCTGAATTAGTGCAGGAGGAAAAAGGAAAACAAGGTTTGGACTGCTTAGACTACTGCGCGCTTCCAGCCTGATATCCTTCCCTTGGGAGCAATAACCAGCGAGAGGAGCCACTTCCACACAAAGTGCCTCGCAAGTGTTTCTCCTAACAGAAACTCATTCCTTATGTTTCAGTCCTGCAACCTTCATTTATTTTCTGTTTGAACAGAAATGCCAGCCATGTTATTTTTCAGCTTGCTTTATTGCATTTAGGCTCAGTCATGTGACAGACTGATATTACAGTTACAGTGTTAAACTTCCGTTCAGTGACATTATGAAAGGTTGATTAGTTTCACTATAATAAAAGGTGAATGATGTTAGGTGCATGATGGATAAGAAAAGTATAACAATTCAGGCGTACAAGAAAAATGCTAGGCTATTTATTTAAAATATAAAATTATATTGTCATGTATTTGAGCTAAAAAAAAATTTTAGGAAAATTGTGTGTGGTGTGTTTTTTTATTTTTATTTCTTCTTTTCATTTATTTATTTATTTATTTTGGGGGGGGTCTTCTGTCTGTTCAACTTCCAGTTGCTTTTGATTGGGCTAAAACCCAGCGTTTTCCCTTGTTAATATCTGAGTAATAATAATTAGATTAGGCCATCGTCTTCAAATTCACTGAACTGGTATGGTTGCTTGAGAAAACAATACAAAACAAAAACAAAAATAAATAATTTAAATTTAATTTATTTTTTTCCTGCAAATAAAACTTTCTAATCTCAAAGAATATAATTTTTTCTGTTTTATTTTAAATTTGTAATCTCCAATATCTTTCTCGTCAAATTGCAAATTTAAATTTCAGCTATTTCCAAAGACTATATACACTATACTATATACTTTGTGAAAAATAATTATGAAAGGAGGGGGGGAAAAAACTACAAGCCCCAGTTCCTGTTTGGGTTAATGTGATTGGCAGAATCTTGCCGCGCAGACTCCTGGGAAAGCGCGATGTTCAAATTTGTTTCCGGTTTTCTTTCTTTTTCTTTTTTTTTGAGTTTTGTCGCTACGTCGGAGACATGGAGCGACCTCATAACAGGTAGAACTATAACCTACTACGTTATTACATCTTACAAATACTATTTTCGACAGCACGTTTGCCTTTGCGTCAAGGAAACCGGTAATAATGAGGTCAGCGGTTTATTTAATCGAGGTATTTTGCGTCCCCGTCCGTACAGCGAGACGCTCCCACCATGTTACATTCAGCAATCAAGCGGTTTTAATGTTTTTTTGCTTTTACTAAAATGCAGGTAATCATGTCATTTTAGGAATTGCTCGCCTACACTTTTAAGTTCGGCTTTCATACTATACCTCAGGAGGGACTGAACGAAATCAAAATGTTACGTTTTGTAGCTCCCGTTTTCACTGGGGTCACCCTCCAAAATAAAACTAATGAAAGGGAGTGCGCACTGATGCTGATGTACATTTGGCTGAGTGCAGCTTCTGTAATGTTGAACTTTAAATATCAGTCGATGGTTAAAAGCATGAATGGAGGACACACACACAGGATCGGGACGATAGTTTGTTTTTGTTATGCTGCCCCTGGCCTGTTTGGTCTTTCTATGCTTGTGGCTGTTGTTTTGAAAGAGCTGATCTTTAAATAAAATCATATCCATCCGCAGTCATTTGAATATAAGTACTGTGACAAACTAGCTATAATGCATCAATAGTATATTTGGAAATAGTGTTTGTGAATGAAATGATTAGTTCTGTCTTGACTCTATCAAATTGTGTATTTAATCACATGAAAAGGTTTTACAACTTGCATTTCTAGCTAGAAACACAAAACCAGAGATTGCTATTGTCTGTTGATTTTTTATTATTTTTATTTTCAGTGTGGCAATGACTCCCACCGACAGTGTTGTGGCTCAGAGGAGGAGCAAAAGTAAAAGCTACATGCAGTCATACCGCAGCTGCTTGGGTGCAGCTTCAAGGCTCGGCCACACTCCAGGATTAACAGCACGGAGGCTCAACTCCAGCAGAAGACCAAAGTCACACAATATAATTGTGAGTCACTGCAAGTTTTTATTCTACATATATTCACTTCTGGAGACATGGAAATGCCATCTTTTGCATCCTGCTGTTTCTCTGTTACAGGAGAAGGTGAATCCAGAGGACCTGGCCTTGCTCGTGAAGACAGAGTGGCAGCTGTCATATGTTACTCCACTCTACCAATTCAGACACACTCAGCTCAGGAGCTACTCGAGGCAGCTGTCAGCGTTTATTACTGCAGAAAAGCAGCAAGGTTTGGCAGTAGAGGTTGAGGGACTGCAGACCAGCTTCAGAGTCTCCTTCTCTGTGGTACAGGGGCTGGGAGAGACAGATAACGATGCTGAGACTGTCCTCGTACAGGTAAGCACAGGAGTTTGTCAAGGTAGCGAGAAGGATTGTGGGCACAGTATAAGCCTGCTTACCCTGTTTTCTTTCCCATCACAGATCCATTCAAAGCCGGTGTTTGCAGGGAAGGATGAGCCGCTGAAGTTGGTGTGGAGCGGCTGGCTGACCTGCATCAATGGCAATCCTGAATACCTCCACTCACTTCCAAAGGACTTCACCTGTCTGCCGCTCTTTGGCAGCCACGGGACTGAGAATCTCACCTCCTTGGTCAAATCCTGGTTTCAACAGACCTTTGACTGCTGCTTTGGCCCACTGGATATCAGCCAGACTTGCCTACAGTGGCTGGTGGCATTATGGACTAACTGCCACGTAGAGTCCAGCATCCAGCATCTCAAAATGATTTGGACCCTTCCGGTTGTGCCGCCACTACAGATCACCTACACAGTTAACGCTCAAGATGCGTGGGAGCTGTGGAAGAGTGTGAGAAATCCTTCAGTGGAGAGGACTGGGGAGGAGGAGGCGGCAGGTAGTATTGACATTGAGGAGGTGACGAGGTTCATGCAGGGGCTGAAGAGCCACTTCTACAGACACTTCAGACTGGACCTATCTGCAGGACGCCTGAGCCAGGTCTCAACTGCACTGGGATCAGCCAAGTTCAGCGGCAGAATCAAGGTACTGCCCTTAGAGCTCCTTAATTCTTGTGATTTTGTGATTGTGATTTTTTTTTTTTCTTGTAAGAAAACTGCTAATATTTGATTCTTTGTGTTTCAGATGTCCAACAGCAGATATGTCGTCACAACCCTAACACTGCTGACAGAGTGTGCCCTCCTTAAAATGCCCATCTGAGCATTAAAAAAATGACTCTTCAGCAAGAGGAAATAACAGATATGGATTTTATTATATATTTTTTTTAATAAGCAAAACCGAACCAGCATAACTTCTTTCCATGTAATCACCACAGTGGCTTCTGTTATTTTTATTTCCCTTTTTCATTTCAAGATCTGGGGCTTTACAGGAGCTCAGCCCAGGGAGGATTGTGCCTGCAATTATGAAGAAATGAGGATAAAATGTTTCCAGTATAGATCTTGTCCACTTTATCTGCCAAGCATGCTTAAGTGTCACTTCCTCTTGTTAATACCTGTACATATAGTCATGTCCGCGTCTTTGTATATTTTTGTCATTTATAGTTATAGTTATAAATAAAAGCAAACAAGGTTCAACAAAGTGATATTGAAGTGGAAATCTACAAATTGTCACACTGAGAAGCTGAAGCAAGCAGATGTTTGTGCCTGATAAGTTAAAGGGGACCTATTAAGCTCTTTCCTATGTGTTTTTATTGTTGACCTCTACTAAAGTAAATATGGGGCCTCGGTGCAGCCTCTGAGTTCAGACAGCATTGTTCCGAAATGAGCGATTTCAGCTCCAGCTCCCTCCTGTTAAGCCAACTTGAATATGATTGGTTGCTCCAGAAGGCTTGAACATCAGGTGGGTGGGGCTTCAGGGGTCTGAAACCAAGCATTCAGCGCATACAGAGACCTAATTATTTTAATCTGAGCATATTTTATATGAGCATACATCATTAATATACATGCAGTGGGCATATTATTCATACAGGAAAATAGGCAGAATGGGTCTCCTTTAAAAAGGTTAATTAAGTTTGTAAATCTGTGTCTATTAACACTCAAGTTTGGCAAGTTTAACAGCACAGAGGGGTGTAGGTGTGGGATTAATGCAGCAGCGAGGTACGCTGGCTTAACGCCCGAGTTTTCATGTCATGATTGTGCTCGATAGAGAACCTGGTCTGCAGCAGGTTACATTCAGACTTGTGGTTTCAAAGTATTTTGTCTGTAGCTCGTTTTCTTTTAATGCTCTGCAGAGTCTCAGCTGAACAAATAAATTTGGCACGCACCACGTGCTGAGCTGGACCTTACTAACATCACAGAACAAAGCCCCCTGCTGTAAAGCTGCAGGGGCAAAAACTCAGCTTTGCATGTATTCAGTCAGGGATTCAGAAAAGTCTGTTTTACAATCAATAAATGTACTTCACTTTTTCTGCCTCCTTCAGTCACCCAATGCCTAAATGGATCAGCTGCTTAGAGATAGTGCACTCTCAGCGCTGCTGTTTAACTACTAAAATAAATTATAAATTTATAAGATTTTTTGCAGCATTTTTCTTGAATTATTTGAAGCACCAGCAGTTTTTTTTTTATTCATTGCCTGTTCTCATACCATCTGACTGAAGTAGGTAACAATCAGTTTTGTGCAGAAGAATAAAATTAAATCCTCCCAATTTGATGCGAGCCTAAAGCAAAAAGAGAAAACCAGCAGCTGATAAGTGCAGTCATTAGATCTGATTGGGATTTCAGATTTAATCAAACCAGCTACGACAAAGAAAGACGGATTATGTTTAAATTGCTTTAAAGAAAAAAAATAAAAGCCCAAATGAAAAGCATCTTTTTAATGTTACTATTATTTAAAACAACAGGCAACTTTACTTCAAAGGAGACAAAGTTCATACAGCTCAAATAGTTATCAAAATAATAATAAATAAAAACATAAGCATACAAAATACCAGCTGGATCCAACAAGCTCTTCAAAAAAAAAGAAGAAAAACAAAGACCTAAAACATTACAGTTTATTGCACCAGTAGTAAAGGCAAAACAAAAGACAATAAGCAACGTGTGATAACTGGACTCCTGTGTACATGATCAACTTGATGAAGCACGATTCAGCAGCGCTGCTGTTTGTTAATGCCACACAGACACTATTAAATGCACAATGACAATAGTGAGGGCGTAGGAGTCAAAATTGCAGCTCCATTATGCTCTGTAATGGCTGGACTGGTGTCTCTTTGGGGTGTGCAGCTTGTGTTGGTGGTAATTTGGGCACAGCAGATGCTCGACCTGCCATTAAAGGGCATTGTGGAGCTGAGGATTATGGGAACAAAGGCTTTTTAATACTTCACAGATTCAACTTGTTCATGACATGTTCTTTATCAGGAAGGAGTTCTGTTCAGAGTGGAAAATGACTTTTTCCTTTCCCCCCAGTAAGTGTGATCGCCTTATAACTGGATTTGCCTGCATGCTTTGAATGGCATGTGAACCTGACAAACTTCACAGCTATATTAAATAAAAAACCTCCAGGCACTAGACTGGGGGTTGGTGTTAACTTCCCACTCTGCTGCCTTCCATGCTGTTTATATAATAATTACTTTGTGTGTGTGTATTTACAGCTCTGAAAAAGGGGTTTGGCTGTATATTTACAAAGGTGCCCACACATACCACCTTGCTTCTGAGATCCAAATCCACCTGGCAAACACTTGGGACAATCTCATTTGCAGAAACAAACCAAAAAACAAACAAACAATCTAACAACCAGGAACTTCATGGCAGCGTGAAATATTCATTGGGTCCCGCAGAAAGGTCGTTCACAGTACAATCCAAGTGCCCCCGAGTCTCTATGGACCGCCACCTCACACACATCCTCCAAAAAGCACTCAAATGATAAGATAGGATTGCTTTAGAACAGCTGGTTTAGTGTTCAACATAATCCCCGCGATCACTTCGTTCAATACACACATGGGGCCGAGAGGTAAGCAATGGAAAGTGACGTACGTAGCGATTCACAGTAAATGGAGACTGTAGTGTGTGCAGCAGCCTTAGGAGGCCAATCCCAAAAAGAAGCCGCCGACGAACCCGCTGGACAAGACGATGTTCCTCTTTATAAAATCTGTGGCCTGCAGAGGAGAGGAGGGAAAAGTGAGTTGATGGGAGATCGCAACTAAAACAGGATTAGAAACACCTCCAAACATCTGCTTTGGTTTCCCATCCACTGCTTCTCTCTTGAGCCTGCAGTGTCACAGCTACCGATTGTAGTATCCCTATCAGTACACTAGAGGGCACTGCTGGCTCGTCAATAAAAGGAAAAAAAAAACCTCCCCCACCTCAAACACCACCTCCAACAAGCACATGCATGATGTTTTTTTCCTCCTAGTGAAATAAAATATAAATTAAATGAAAATTGCATTTAGCCTCAGCAACATTACATAATAAAAACTGAGAAAAAGCAAGACAAAGGAAAAAAGCAAGCTTTGCCACAGGTACCTTTACCTCCTCAATGAATGTGTTTATTTCTGGGGCTGCTTTGTTTGCCTTCTTCTTCAGGTGCTTCTTTGCTTTGTTCACATCTTTCTCCACCTTCTTCCAGTCCACCTGCACGTAGCCACTGTGATTGGCAATCTGCAGAAAAGAAAAATCAAAAGTAACGAACAATACTTTGTCATTTCTTCGTATTTGCCTCAGCTCGGCCTTTCTGGAAAACGCCTCTGACACAATTGACTGCGAGCAAAACTAATCATTTTCTAAAGATTATTTTGTGTGTTCAACCTGATAATCAAGTCATCTGGCCGTCTTGGCTCTAATCTACTTGCAAAATGAAGAATGCTTTTAAGCGACAAAATAATGCCACTGACAGAACTGAAGCACCCTGTAAGTGTCCAGATGGCCTGTGTCCATTTAGCGCCAGCTGACACACAATGCTCGCCTTTCTGCAGTGGAGAGGGGGACCAGCTGAGCGTCATGTTGTGCAGCTGGCATCTTCAGTTGTCAATGAACTTATGCGACTCTTACAAAGCATTTACTTCTTCATGACTTTGATGTAGAGTTGGTAAATATTGAACTGCTGAGGCTACCACAGTCATTCTTACCTGTAAAAGGAGGAACCCGCCGCCAATAGCAGTAGCTGCTATTTTCCCAACTCTCTGGAAGACATAACCTGCACACCTGTAAGTGTTAAGAGAAAGGGTGGGTTATTTCCTTTTAAATATTTATGAGGTTTTAACCTATAAATATTTGGACTTGGCCTGATTGCAGTTGGAAAGAGTCATTATCCCACAGCGCCCTTCCACCCTCCTTTAAATCAAGTTGGCTCTGATTGGCTGCCCTCCCCCCCATAAACAGAAAGGTGGGTGGGGCTTCTGTGCTAACAGATTCCATTATTATTAGGACTGTCTGCTCTCACTGACATCATAGAGAACCAAGACTTCTGCATGATGGCTCTAAACAAACTGCTGGAGGCTGAAGCCTGAACTTTTGGCTCATGCTTCAGGCTTATACAATGACCTCATTATTTGAAGCTTGGTCATATTTAACCCCGGTTCTTCTTCGTTTGGTTGCTCTTTTTAGGGCCAGCCACAGCGGATCCTCTGCCTCACCCTGTCCCTAGCATCCTCCTCTGTCAGACCAACTGTCTGCATGTTCTCCTTCACTACATCCATAAATCTTCTCTGTGGTCTTCCTCTTTTCCTCCAGCTCTCTTGCAGCCTCCAAACATGCATTCCCTCCATCCTTCCGTCTTTGGCTAACAGCACCAGTAGTGGTCGTTGTTAACCGGACCTTGAATGATCTAGTAAATCTCATTACAGATGACCCGCATATCTGATTTGGCAAAGATTTTAAGCCAGATGCTCTTCCTCACACAACCCTGCCCATTTCTTTAGGACTTGGGACGAGCCCTTGGAGTACACTGGCCTGTGGCCCTCCTTGCTGAGACCAAAGCCATCCTTGAGCTATTGAGTGGACACAGTTTTCCTATTTTTGGTAACAGTGACCCCCATAAACAATCCAAACCTTGCTTTGGTCATAAGCTATCTCCCCGTGAAGTTTGATAAGTGTAGGCCGAATGCTTTGAGGTTTTGAGCCGACACTTCAATTGACATGCCCGCCTGCCCACCATGGGTGTTCACATAATACATCCTGATTTTTGACAGATGTATAAAAATCACAGACTGACAACACAGGGACCCACAACTCTTGAGAGTCTGAAAAAAGAAGGCATCTGGACTTCTTTAGGATTGTGAAGACATTTCATCCAAGAGGTTTCTTCAGTTCTAAAGACAAATGCTGAAGAGCCCCAGGTATTTAACCCCTAGTGCAGGCTCTCCCCCTTTGGAGGTGGTCCTGAAAGTCACCCGCTTATCCTTTTCATGGTGGTTGTGGGGGCTGGAGCCTATCCCAGCTGTCATAGGGTGAGAGGAAGGGCACACCCTGGTTACCAGCCTGTTGCAGGGCTAACACAAAGAGACAGACAACTACTCACACCTATGGGCAATTTAGAACCATCAGTTACCCTAACCCCACTAACTGCGTGTCTTCGGACTGTTAGAGTAGCAGGATAAAGCAAACCCAAACACAGTGTGAAAATGTAACAGAAACAGATGGATGTGACCCCAGGACCTTTTTGCTGTGAGGCAACAGAGCTAACCACAGTGCTGCCCTAATGTATATACGCTTAACTAAAAATAAATACAAAGTATATGAAGACATCACATTTATATCATTCAAAGTGGCCCCAAGTTCTTTTGTCAAAGCAGACTGATATTTCATACTGTGTTTGCTTCACATATGTCCCAGTGAGAAAACTGCCCCTGAGTCCTTACCACCCAGTCACTCCTCCCATCATGAGCTGAGTAGCCACGGAGTACTTTTCAGCAATGGGGCCGGAGTTGTTCCCAAACACCCTGCTCCACCACTGGTGCCTCCGGGCATACTCAGTCAGGTCCACGACCTCATAAACCTCATCTTCACTCTCTGGGTCGTCCTGGCCTGCTACGAAATAGGAGTGAAATAGAAAGTTAATATACTACACCTCGCTTCAACTCCCTTGAACACGCTTGCATTCAGAATTTATTTATATTTCTAATAGCTCAGTAACCGTTTGCACCCTACGTGGCTGTTGTGACCCAGAGCTTGACCTCCTAAGTCTTCCTAACTGCAAAAGCAGCACAGTTATAACATACTCCGAGGGTTGTTTATTCTATGTAAATGAGTTGGGAAGCTAATATTAGCTAGCTAGCGTCAAATGGCTTCCAGCCTAGTGTCGTGGACGCAAAGGCTCTGCTATCAAAGTCAGGTAAATGAATCACAATAAAGCCGCTGTGCCATTTCAATTATCAATTGTGGAGAAAAAAAAAACATTAAATCTGAATTTTAATTATGATCACAGAGCGGTCATTTCTAACAAACAAACACCAACCTTCCCTCTGATCCGCTGTCGCCATTTTGGAGAAACTAGTTATGTCATCAGGATGTTGACAATACCAAGCCACGCCTATATTATGATGTCGTGCCACGTCAGTCGAAGCGCTCTCATTTCGCTTGATCAGGCTCGAGCAGTTCAACAACTTTATTGATAAAATGCAGCAACTCTTAATTGGGAGTTGGGAGCTGTCACAGAAACAGGGTGGAGAGGGAGTTTAAAAGGCTTGGAAAGAGCTCTGCTTAAATAATCAATGAGAGGAAACTGACACCTATGTGTCAACATGTATTACTGAATACGAGGTGATATTTTAGCGCGTTCGTCTGGGGAACAGCGCTGCGGTTAATGCACTTGAGAGTCACGCTAAGACGTCGTTTTTTAAAAATACATTTTTATCAGGATATATATACATATTTTTTTTTTAATGAGCGGTGTGCAGGGAAAATGTGAATATTTAATATAAAAGAATAGCGTAGCAGGGATTGTCATATGGTGGTATATGCGCGCTTCTATTGGCTGGAGAGGGGGGGAGAGGGCGTGGCTAGAGCGGCGCGTGGGTTCGCTTGGGTGACACAATTATAACAACTTTATCTTCGCGGCCGAAACGCGTTTTACTGTTAAATACTCACATCTGGGATATTGTACTCAGTTATTTGCATTCAAATAGCTGCACAGTATCACTTTGTGATGAAAAATGTGACGCTTGAGGAGCTACCCGGAGAGCGCTTCTTCTGTCCCCCCCCGAACGGATTTACTATATCGAATCGCATCATTTCGTCCTGGAAAAAAGTTTTTGATCGCTTTGTTTCCTTCAGTTTTCCTTCTTTGATTTTTTTGGCGGAGCGATCCGTTCGTCCCCCGCGTCGCGATTTTTTTCCATGCAATCGTGCGGTGTGTCTCTCGCCGCTGCTGCCTGCGCTGCTGCTCGGAGTCTCGGCTCGGCTTCTTCTGGTGGTGATGAGGGAAAGAAAATGGCGGCGGGAAAAGCGAGTGAAACAGAGGAGGACTTTCCGACACTGACAGCCGAGGAGAGGGACAGTTTGGTCGGGATCGACAGGTCGGAACAGTAGCCCCGTGCACTCACACGAACGCACACTTTGAAAATTAGTTGTTTTATTTCCCCGCATGTCGATATTGTCCCCCGAGCCGCTCTGCAAAGTGATACTGAGCTGCCTGTGTTGTCTTCTGCTTGCAGCTCGCTGTTTGGATTTCAGAAGCTTCATGAAGATGGCGCCAGAACGAAGGCCCTACTGATGAAGGTAGCAAATCTAACTGGATGTATTTTGCAACCTAGCGGCACCCGGGTTTACAGGACTCTTTTGAATCTATCAATAGTTGTGCGTGGCGATGAATTTGCTTTCAAGCAGCGAGACAGTC
>VUQJ01015262.1:17103-27793 GCA_015108635.1 Andinoacara biseriatus | reverse complement strand
CTGTGTGATTGGCTGCACGGCGAGCCCAAAAGTACTGCTCCTGTCCTCAGGTTCGTGAGGAGAGCAGAGCGACTACTACTCCACTACTCCACAAGTGTAAAGTTTCCTCACGAGAGCGTGAACCTGCAGCAGCGCGCACACAGCACTTGTGTGCGCAATGTCTCTTTGTGGGAGCAAAAAGCAGTTACAATACTAAGCACTTTCAAGCACTATGTCCAAAATTCAAGCACTTTTCAGACCTTTAAAGGACAATATTAAAATTCAACCATTTTTCAAGGATTTCAGCGCCTGTACAAACCCTGAAGTGTAGTTTCTCTACATATCAGATCCAGATAATCACAAATATTCTGAAGAAATTAAAAATGCATGGCAAACAATGACTCAGGTCTCAGGAGGATAAATAACAGATATGATAAAGATCTTTGAGGGATAAAAAGCGGCTCTCAGAAGCCCAGAGAGTTTTGTCTCTGCCTGCTATTATCACCTGTGACCTGCTATGGCTGCAACTCCCTGGTGAGCTTCACTTTTGCCTCTTTATATTTTTTTCTGTACTTTTGCAGAACACTTTGTTCAATAAATCAACAACTCTGCTCTATTTTTGAGAATTTGTCCTCAAAAATTGGATCTACTTGAAAATAAAAGACCTGGAAAGATAGCTTATCGGCCTTGTGATGGAGGTTTTACCCAACAAAGGATTCCTCAATGTTTGAAGTTATGTGATTCACATTTGTATTTAGTTAACCCAAACTGGTTCACAGTAAGATATTTTAGGTTATCTTGATAGTGTGTTGCCTTCTTAAAGCTAAAAGTGTGCTGTAATCCTTGTTTCCTAAATGCAAACAATATTCAAATAATCTGCTGACAGGCAGGGGTGTGCACAACAGTGATGCCGCACTGGGTGCAGAAATGAAATCTGCCTTGTACCAGTGTTGTAGTCCTCGAGACCGGTCTCAAGACCGCTTTTTGATGGTCTTGGTCTTGTCATGGACTCGACCGCATTTGGTCTTGGTCTTGTCTCGGTTTCGGACATTGTGGACTCAGGATTTTATTTCAAGACCAGTCGAGACCATAACTGTAGAAATATTACTAAATTGCCAGAATATGGTTCAGTTTATTTGTTCACATCCTTGCTTTTATTGGATACAAAACATACCGATTCAAATCAAAGCAAGATTGCGCTCCTCATCATTTCATCGCAATTTGCAATCTACCACAGAGCATGGGCAGGTTCATTCACAATGTGGACATTTGACCTCACTACGGTCGTGCATGTGTTTGACTTCGGGACCATAGAAATTGAAATTATATGTTTTTTTTTGCTTCAATCCCTAATTAGCGAATGAAAACGAGCCTGCAGTAGAAACATAATTTGGAGGATGCTTGTGATTAAAAAGCATTACAGCATTAAGCTCATGCAGCCCACAGCTTATCAACAAAAACACAACAACAGCTGTTTTACACGCAGTCTGTCTGCACACACGCAGCAAGTGCAAAGATGCGGAGCCATTACTGAGATGGTGTGCTCAGGTAAAGTGTAAGGAAATGTTTTTCTAGCGTCCAAAGCAGCAGCGGTTGTTCCACCTTACAGTTTTTCTCAATTGTTTACACACATTTTCTGAAAGCATGCCACATACTCCCAGAACTCTACACACAAGTCAAAAAACCACACACACAATTGGCAAAACCCTTCAATTCTCCTGCAAAATGAAACTCTACATTAAAAAACAATGTTATCTCTTCTTAAAAGTGTATTTTGTTGTCAGGTGACACACACAAACCATCATATGAACAGACATTGATACGAACCAGTTGAACACTGATGTGCTCAGTGTAAAACAGTCTGATGAATAGAAAACACTTCTCCATTCATCATAATGACTTTTGTTCAGTGTTAAACTTACTACAGACAGTACATACATAAGTGTGTTGTATAATATTTTTAGAATATTGTTTTTATACTCAGAATACACAAATACATGGTAACAAATATATTTTATTTTTGTCCACAAAAACAATGTACACACTGTACATCCCAACCAACACAAAGGTGCACATACAGTGGTCTACATACAAAAAAAAAATTCACTTTATACAGTTACAGTAAAAATGCAAAAAAGCAACTACGCTGCATCCTCTTCTGTCTCAGACTGGTCTCTGCACCTTATCCACTTCACAAGCAATGGTTTCCCTGGCCAAGCAGTGGGGGAAATATCATCTAGCATGGCGAATCCAGCCATGAAAAGCATCAACTGCTATATCTCCACATGCATCCATGGCTTGGAGAAGAGGTATACACATTTGTGGATTCAGGTCATACACTTTCCATCTCCAGGCAGAAACAAAATTCCTCAATAGAAATGAGGAATGGAGAATATGGAGGGAAATAAACAACTGAAAATCCTGGGTGGGCAGTGAACCAGTTAGGAATAAGAGCAGCCCAGTGGAAATTTACGTTGTCCCAAATGAAAACGTACCTGAGCTGCTTTGGGCCGTCTGTCTGATTGCTAATTGTAAGATAGTGTGACAGGCGTTTGCCCATGTGATGAGTCGGTGCAGCAATTAACTGTGCCCAATGTAGAAAATTGTGTGTAGTGTCTTTTTTTTGGTGCATTCATTACATGTTGTGGTCACTGTGTCTCAAGTACATGTAGCAGTATTTATGTGTAAACAATCAAGTCTCACACATCTGTCACACATCTGCATCTGTCTCACACTGATGCAAAATCGGCCGTGGAGGGCTGCGGACCATTGCAGAGAGAATGCTATGCAGACGTCCGCCATGTCTGCAGAGCTTCCAAAAAAGTTTTCAAAAATTAGGTGCTGCTTTATTTTTGTCAGTTACGGACAGGAGCGCATGTGTTGAGTTTTCAATTAGTCTGCAATGCATGTGCATGTGTTCAGTCCGTTAATGGTCCAGCATCAGTCCACAGGCCTCCACAGTCAGGGTGAAGGTGGCAGATAATGCAGGCTTCAGAAAAATATTTTTTTATAGACCTGATTTTTGGCACGGATGGGCAGCAGATGCTGTGTTCACTCCGCCACATTGGCCATCAGTGCATCCTACCAATGCAGGGATCCCCTGCCATCTGCAACACAGGTGTTCAGTAACTCTCTGCAACTGTCAGCTGTCTGCAAGTGCACATCCACCACCTCTCCGCAGAATTTTCCACTTTGCACACATGATCTGCACGTGTTTGGGTCCATAATAACAGTTGGCCAAGTGGTCCTGACAGCATTCACCAGTGAGTCTCATTAATGACCTCTTACAGAAAGGTCTGTGTGCCTCTGGCAAATCAAGAACCCATAACTTTGGAGATGTTTATGGACCAGCGCTGGTGCTGAAACACAGAACAAACCTGATGCTAAGACTGTAAAAATTATTTAAAAAGCTGGGGATAATATTCATTTGGTCACCAGGAAAGTGTGTCTCACATACCTTAAGCATCTTGAGATGGTAAAAGTGTCTTATAACAATTACTGCTTATAGTTTAATGCATGAATAGATGCTGCAAACCAAATAATCACACATAGCAAAAGGAAGCAGCACACATCAACATACACAAGATAAAACATCACGTTAGCTGATCTAAGTGATGCTTCCTGGCATGCAGCTGTAATGTCAGCAAAAAAAAAGAAACTGGAGCAACATCAGATCCAAGATTAGTTTTCTGTAACATTGTAAACATTGTTAGTGAACAGTGGCTAGTTACTGCAGCGTCTCACTCTTTTGGAAAAACTAACATGTTGAAATCATTGTTCATGTTAAATAATTAATGATTTGAACATTGTACAAAGTATAAAATGGTGTGATGCACAGTCATTATAAACACTATTGTGAGAATCAGACCCTTGAAATAGAATGTCACTTTTAATCAGCATAATGCATTAATGAATTCATCTGTCAAGGACCCCAAGAAAGGTAATGATGTCATGCATCATTTCTGATGGCCAGTGATTTATGACAGCTGAGTCATCGGGTAACAGTGAAGACTGTAACTGGGGGTCATAGTCATACTTCTACTCGGTCTCATTTTTTCAACAGAAAGGTTGATGGATGACCTTGGAGTGACAAGGTTTCAGCATGCTTTTACCTCCTTCTACCAGCCTTTAAAAAACCATTTAATTACATTTAACCACATGACAGTACAGGCCATTATATTCTTTTCCCATCAGAAAGTAGCTATACATCTACTGACCTTTTTTAGAGTCATGCAGAATGAATTCATAATGACCTCCTACAGATGGGCCCTACATGTCTGAGATGGCAGCGTGCAGTCAGAGTATAAGAGTTCATTTTAAAGGCATTGCAATTACTCACAGAATACTCACAGAAGTCCAATGCTGGATCCAGCTGGGCTTCCACAGTTGATTTAGGGTATATTTAATGTGCATTTTCATAAATGTGCACTGCTCAAGTCAACAAACTATCGATAATTTTTAATCTGCTTTCCTGTGTATTACTTTTTGGATTTGACATTTTAGTTTGGTCTTTAAAATCAACTTTGTCTGATCCAAGATAAACCTTGTCTCAGCATAGAAGTCCTACAAAGTTAAAAGATAAGAAACATGCATTTAAAAAAAGGGAGAATAAAAGGTACCCATTCATGGTTTATGCTTATAAATGGATCCATCAGATGGGATAAAAATCTTAAATGGATGTGTTGTTTCTCTAGATTACAATCAGTATATGATAAATTAATCCTTGCTTGGTGCTTTTTTTTTATTTTTATCATTTCCTCAGGCTCAATAAGATCTTTCATGTGGAAGTAGTAAAGGAAACTGTTTCTATTTGGGTTTATATACCTAATTAGTCCCAAAAACCACTTTTAAAATATTCTTCATAGTTGACAGTAAGTCACGGCAGTGATGCACAAACACAAATGCATCTGCATTTGTCCACAGGCTTACACAGGCATCCAGAAGGTTCTATTGCTTTATATGCAAAGCTGCACACCTCTTGCTTTTCCTGCCCATGTAACCTTTACTGTGTCATCATTGATCACCGGCAATTTGTATGCAAGTCACCAGGAGATGGTCAGACACGAAATACCTGACTTTAATCTCAATCAGTAAAGCGTGGCCTGCATGCTGCTGTCACGAAAGGACTCTGAGGTTTACTGTACAGCACGGCCACACCTCGATAAAGCCAATGTCTCCACTTACACAAGTTTACCGACCTCAGATTTTATTGCACTCTCAGAAATGAATTATAGGTTGATTAAAATACACTGACCCACTTACCTTAATTGCAGTGGGATGCTTAATAAAGGCTGTAAAGTGAGTCTGTTATTTATTATGTAAATTATCTCTGAACTGCCCTTGACCAAACGCAGATTAGTTGCACCATATTGATCTGGTCACTAGGTGGCATATGAGGCCAGATAATCAACACTGTCTCACGGTCTGAAAGGCTAAAAAAAACCAAAACAATTATTATCCAAGAAGATTTCCTCACTGATGCCTTTTGATTTTCAGCCCCTTTTTCAGGTTTGCAAAATTCACATAACTTTATACACTTTAGGAAACTACAGCTTCAAACACTAATGCTCTCTGACACTTTGGGCTGCTTTGAAGAAGTTTGCTCATCATCATGAAACAAGCAGCTCCACTTGAGGATTTACAAAGTGACTTTTCTTTTGGAGGAAAGCAAATAATGGCTTCATCACAGTTATGGGAGTCTGAATCAAAATACGCTTAAATGAGCATTGCCATAAGTCACCTTCTCGGACCCATCATTTCAAAACCCAGAATGCCTTTCACACATAAACATGTAAAAAAAAAAAAAAGAAAATGCATAAAGCTGGCGTAAACCTGTCAAAAGAAATCAGGCTAGAAAACTGAACTGTGACCACTTAAGACCAAAAAAAAACTTTCCACATGGCTTGCTACTGTAAGTCAGCGCAGCTGCAACAAAGAGATTACAGAAAAGATTTCAAAAACATAATCATTTTACTGCATTCACAAATGAGATTTCAGTCATATGGCGTGTGTATTGTGACTGCTCCACTTTCTGAGTTGTTAAACTCGTCTAATAAGGTTTATGTAATTTAGAAAAGCTGACTTGGATCGGATCATTCTGGCGTTTTAATGGATAAGTTAGCATGCAAGGATTAAGCCGCTGAAATATTCCCTCTTAAAGTTCAGTGTCAGCTGGAGGTTTTTCATAATGCCAACACCATGCAGCTCATTATAAGGTGTCAATATTTATTCTAAATTATAATCTCGCACTTAGTTGTAGGTTTTTTAGTCTCAGGAAAGAAGGAGACGGGCCTGATGATTATATTTTCCTGCTCTGGAGGATGGAGATGTTTCCTTTAGAACAAACTGAAAAATTCACTTTTTTATCTGTTATTGCAAATGTTTTGAAAACATGTCACAATTTTCCCGTCATGTTCATATTCTTTAATATGTTGGCCTATAAAATGAAATTTAAAACAACTTTAAGGAGGCAAAAAGTTGCTTACATTTCATGTCTACACTTGTGAGCTGACCCGTGATGAAGGACCGTGTTTCATAAGTGTTTTTCATGACCTGCAACCCTTCTATGGATTTTGACCATAGAAGCTCTATGAAGCAATCTCTTTCCAAGATCCCATCTTATTATTTGTACCGATCACGTTTCCAAGCAGGTGGGTGGCATGAAATTGCACTCTTGCAGCATATTCACAGCATTCTTCTGACGGAGAGCTGCAGCGTGTTCCATATCCACGATGATGTTAAAGCACATGTCAGTGCAAATAAAAAGGAAATTTTCATCTTTACAAACATTGAAACCCCAGCAAGATGTTATTCTCTGAAGCGCTTACAGTACCACACATTGCTGTAACAATCACTCACATTCATTGGCTGAGTAAAACAAATCTGCATTAAATTTTAAACCCATTAGAATGAAAAACCTTTAGCTGCATTGTCACTCTGATGCAAAAATGTCTGTCACTTGCTGGCACCTTGTTAGTGATTTGGACCAAATCGAGTTTTGCTCTGATAACATTTAAATATGTTCACATGTTGAATTACAGTCATAATACGATTCTCTAAAGGAGATCACACACACATGGAAACACTTAGCTGCTTGGTCCAAATGTTTATCTTCATTTTCTGTCACCTGCATTTTGTCTATGTCAGGTTACAGCCTAATAATTATATTTAAAAATCAAATTTAAAATTTCATAGCATTCCAGTTTTGTCTATTAAAGAATGTTGAGGTTGGGTAAATGATGACTGGATGCTGAATAAAATGAGTCTTTCCTCCATGTCGTGTCTTTTTAAGTTAAATGCCATAGTCCACATGAACCCACATTCGTATTCGTTGGTTCAAAACAGACACCCCGCTCTTTCTCTATTTACCTGTGAATCATAGTTTGGGATCTTCATTGATGGTTGCTTTTGTTGATTAAAAAACTTTTTAAGGAGCTTAAGGGTGTGCGGACCCCCTAATTTTTTGATTCTTTGTCTCCGGATCCAGCACCCCGTTTATTTATTTTTTGGATGTGAGTGTTTGTCCTTTAATAAAGTGCTTTTGTTCACTTGCCACACAAGTGCTAAGCCCAGGGTGAATATACTCAGAGCTGACTGAAGAGTGAGAGTCTCCCATCTCAGAGTTTGGAACAGGACGCTGCTCATAGTAACACCAACATGCATGACGCTGAGAAGCTCCATTCTGCAAATTTTTAATAAAGAAAGAAATTCATTCAAGAGAACTATGAATGAAATATTTTTTTTTTTTTCCAAGAAAACTCTACAAGGCACTTTTAAAGGAGCCCACACACGGCTTTAGGTGAATAAAGCGTGAATAATAAATGAAAAGCTTGATTCAAGAAATCGGTCACTTAATGTTCCAAAAACACATTTTAAACATGTTTTAATATCTTTTTAATCCATTTATTAATTAGATACTTTTAGACTACTATATTTTATAGTCTGGAAATGCTCATTAAATCTCAGTAGTTGGGGTTATGTACCAATTTGAGATCAGAGCTCTCATGTATCACAGAGAAATGATGCTGTCTCATCGCGTTCAGTGATAAAAAGCTGCCACCCAGTGGTTCCGCAGAGAGCATGAAAGCACAGTCAATAGGAAGACACATACTATATCTATGTATAGTACTGTCATACTTGTACTTTATCTGTTTAACTAGATCCTTCAAATTGATGTGACATCTGAACACCATCTTGACGCAGCTTGGTTCAGTGCAGAAAGACTCTACTAGAACATCTTGGCAGGATACACAGTTCAGTATAATCTGTATGAGCCCTTCAGTTCATCCAATGTGTGAAACTAATTTGTTTCCCTTCCCTGTCGCACAGAAAAGATTTGAACAACAGGTGCTCGCGGCCAGAGTTGTGTGAAACCTGTTGAGATATCTCTTCTCTGTGGCCTCATTCAAGAGCCAAGAGTAGCAGAACTGTACAGACACTGACCTCATTATGGCAAAGTTTATTATAAAAATCCATCATTGTGATAGTGACAACATTTCAAGTCTCTTAAAATAGAAACTTTGTATTAAAAATGTCTGTGATTCCTAAACAGTTTGTGCAGTACTTTTGTTAAACCCCCTGAATTAAAGCTAAAAGTCTGCACTTCACTGACATCTTGATTGCTTGATGTAAAATCCACTGTGGTGATGTACAGAGCAAAATTGCTAAATTGTTACAATTGTCCAAATATTTATGGAATTCCCTGCATACAAGTGATTCCCTTTCAATGCATTAATAATATTAATTAGAGTTCATAGTTGTTCCAGAACCAAGAAAAATCTGTTTTGTTTTTCCTGCCAGTAAGAGAATATTTGACATTTGACATCCAATCGGCTTTGCAGTGTGTTAGAGAGGTAGATCTGCACACACTGTAGCAATCATCATGACTAGCTGCCACCTCCTCCTCTTGTTCTGTGTGCAAAAATTTGCCAAATGTGTTCCAGTTGTTTCTATATGTTGAGATTACAGCCACATGTTATGGACCACACAAAATAAATATGCAGCATACCAATCTAACCTCACATGACTGCGTGCAACTCAGTCATGCACGCTTAGAATACCTTACTGCTCTGTCAGCTCTGCATACCAGCTGACTGTCATATCACAGTGTTCAGAGTTTAGAGCGTTTCAGTCTCTTTCACTGCAGTGTGGCCACACATCTGACACACCAGTCATTACTTTTCAGTGATTTCAGCCATTTACGATACTTACAGTACTTGATCGCATATACATGTAAATGGACAGGAAATCACCCTCACCCCAGTTTTCCAACGGTCAATGGTTGACACATCAATAAAAAGGAATATAAGTTCTGTTCTGGGTTTTTCAGACAGTCGACCAGTTGCTTTGACTTGCATTACCACACTTGAGTGGTCATATTTTCTAATTTGAGTTCTAATTTTTCTAACTTAGGAATAATTAAACCTAAGGAAGCTAACCAAAAACAATATTCCTTGGTGTTTTTAGTAGCCTTGTGTTTCTCACCTTTAATTTATTATAATTTTCTTGGCTGTGCGTGTCATGGCCACCTCTGCTTACGCACAATCCCCAAGCAGTTGGCCTTGGCTGACTGAGGAGTGAAGTTGTTGTGCCCATGTGACATGTTTGGTGACCGATTTTGACGGGGGCACTAATGATCGCAAGGCACGCAAATGGGTCATTAGCCGGGCGGTTGAATTAGCAGGTTGCACGCAAAGGGCTTGGGATCAGGCCAGACCACAAAGTAGTTGAGTCATTTTCATCCTTCCTCTCCCTGCCCTGGGAGGGAAATGCAAATACAGATAATCTCATTAGTAAAACATAACTTTTGGAAAAAGAGCTTTAGAGTAACCCTCGACTGTGCCACATATTACGTGTAACTTATATCATCCTCATGGTATGGTCTTTACACTTTATGTAATGGTTATCTTCGTGCTCTTAATGGTGAATTTCCCACTCAACAGCTGATTCTGTGTTGTGAGTCTTGAGCTTTGGGCTCAATTATGGCTGAATAATGAAGAATGGAAAATGGAGGATGGAGGAGGTGCAATGGTCATCTAAAGATCCTCTGATGTATGGAGTCATAAGACAAAAATATGCTGATCTGTATTATCATCTATGTTTTGATTACTTAAACTCTCGCTCAGTATTTGCAAGTTTTTGACAAGCCCCTGATAGTTGTGTTTCTTCTGCCAACATAAATTCTTTGTCCTTAATTTTAATTGGGCTTTAATTATGCTTTGTCCTGCTAATCTATGCTTCTAGCACAAACACAAACACAAGCGCAAGAGACCTGGACCCAGCGTGATGCATCGCTGTGCAGACACCAACAAAGTAGCCAAAGCTTGATTTTCAACAGGTAACAAAATCAGAGATGAACAGGCTTAAAGGATTCTATATTTCTACATGAACTCACAGCAGAATCAGTGTCGCCATCATCTCTGTGAAGTTCTCTGTTTTTCATCCATTTTACCTTTGATTTGTGGCAACACTTATATTGGCTACTATAAGAAGGTCCTCCTTATTAGAATAGGGAGGTGTGCAGATATTGTGCATAGGGAAAGTTTAGTGTTATATGTAATAGGAGGTTTAAGTATTCAAAAGGAGGTAAATAAGTAATAAATTACTAAATTAGGAATACTGCAAGTTCTTTTTTTTTTTTTTCTTTTTTTTTTTTTAAAAAAAACCAAAATTTTTTTTTTTTTTTTTAAAATTTTTTTTTAAAAACAACCAC
>VUQJ01015260.1:65689-84889 GCA_015108635.1 Andinoacara biseriatus | reverse complement strand
TTCACTGACATGTATATGCTCCTCTTAAGGTATGCTGTCCGGTCTCACTCCATCCACGCGCTACATTGTCGCTGTCAGTGCCTGTACGCCTGTGGGCTGCACTGAGAGCCTTCATAATGACAATGGTGATAACAGTTTGAGCTGGAGTCTCACAACCCCAGAAGAAGGTAACCAATAAAAAACATACACACATCCATACACCTGTGAACAGAACTTCAGTTTCAACCCATTACAAGTATCATAAATTTATGACTCTTTATGTACATGGACACACAGGCAAACTTCTAAATACACTTAGACGCACTCATCCTGGTTCCTGCATGAGATATTTAGCTGCTATAAAGGTAGAAGAGGAGCCCTGGTGCAAGAAAGGAGGAGAAGGTAGAGGATATGAGGAAAGAAAAAGAGGAAAAGACATATTTTTCATCATATGTTAGATTGTTAGATACTAGTTACTTTAATCTGTATTGGACCAACAGGCCTTGTTGGGAGATAATGTGACGGCAGAGGTCAGTACAGAGACAGCAAAAATCAATCTGAAGTTGAAGAAAAAAAACTGATTACTGTATTGATTCTCACTGAGCACAGAGTTAAGACACTGAAACATGTTAGAGAGACTGGAGAAAGAATTCATTTAAAACTCTTTCAGACACACAGAAACGCAGCACAGACACATTTTTACTCACTTATCCGCGAGTACAGACACATTTTTCTTCACCTTATTTTAGATCAGTGAACACGAGATCATAAAATTTTCAGATTTTCCTCTCTTAGTGAAAGTCTTTTGAAAAGTAATCCAAAGCCATGTCAGTGTCTACTGTATGAAATTTATTGAATTATTTATCTGTCACATTTGATGATGTAGAATGATGACCTCTATAAAACTAACGCTTGCCATAGGTTTTTATTTTTCAATATTAGGTAATTACACTGTTCTTGTTTCAATATATATATATATATATATATATATATATACACTACAGTTAATCAAAAATAGATTATTAAAAGATAAACTATGTGTTTCTTCCATTTCCTTATGCTAACCACCATATATGTGATAACATACAAATGTGTTATTACTTTCCTACATGTCAGCTCCTGACGCTGTGTCTCCTCCGGCTGCAGTCTCATCCCCCACAGCGCTCTATGTTACCTGGGAATCTCCAGCAAGGTAACACACAAAACACAGTTTCACCTGTTTTGATCCTGTTTCACATCCAAACTGCATGTTAAGGTTTAAATTCTGTAATAGAACCTTCACTGGACAGGATACAAGTATTGAGAAAATTCTGAATTAAATCTGTCTTTTCTGTCCCACTCGCTGGTGTGTATTTTACTAAATGAAATGATTCACAAACGCTGTATTGTAAAACAGTGACAGTATTTGATTCTGTATATCTTTTTTCCCCCCCACCTTAAATAAACATGCAGTGAATGAAACCAGCATAGAGTTTGGCATCAAAATAATATCTGTTATAGTGTACACAAAGTAATAATATTACCCTGGTCTCACTTTTTGTTCCAATGATAGGCCCAATGGAGGCATTACAGAGTACCTCCTCTATCACAACAACCAAATGGTCTACAGAGGGAAGAACAGACAACACAACATCACTGGTAAAAAGGAGAGAGTACTTGTGTGGTTGTGTGTGCGTGCTCCAGCGTAACTGTGACTGTAGAGGGATGGGGCCTTGGAGTAAAGAGAAGGGGAACACTGAAGAAAGGCAAAATGGAGTGGAGGATTAGCATTTGAAAGCAGGAAGAGTGTCTGAGTCCTCACCAAGGGAATAGCACTTTGAAAAAGACAGCTAAACACACACACATGAAAATGAAGCAGTGGCGAAACAAAGAAAACTAAACATTAGCGCACGTGCATATACACAATTTGCTTTGAAGGCTCTCACTAAAGAGAGCTAAATAAGGTATGAAACACATGTCACACCACTGAGAGCAGAGTGCTGCACCATGCGCCAAATAGATACACACACATTAATACCATGCATGCAGACACACAGTATGCAGAGATGTACATAAACATACATGCAAACACATGAGCAGGACAGTCATCCTTTATGGCTGCCCAGCAATGTGTGTCTTTCTAGGTTAATGAAGGCATGAGAGCACATATCATCCCTGCTGGGTTAATAATGCACAGTGTCTGATGTTCATAGTGATTGGAAGGATTATGGATATAGTAATTATACATTATGTGGAAGAATTGAATGCGTAACACAGAATGAGATTACAAAAGATGGCAAATGGAGAATAGATTTGAAACAAAGAAAGATGCTTGAAGAGAAAGAACAGTCAAGATACAGTTTGAAGGGAGTATTTCTGGAAAAAAGGGCAGAATTCAGTGGTTGTAGGCACAATATAAGTCAATAATGTGTGCATTAATTGCTTCTGTCATTTTGTGGGTGTGTGCATTTGTGTTGCAGGTCTTGGTGTATACTCCGCTCATGTCCTGATACTGAGTGCGTGCACTTTAGTGGGTTGCACCAACAGTTCACAAGTTACAGTGCTGACTTCACAGCTTCCTCCTGGGCCTCTACAAGCACCAACTCTTACCCTGCTAGACTCTCGCACTATTTTTGTAGAGTAAGTACACACTCACGCAAGCATGTTAATACATGATGTTAATATGTAGGCAGCGACAGACAGAACTGGGATGCACTCACGTTTTTAAATAATTCAAAATGTATAAACCCTTTATTTGTATTTTATACGTTTGGTCTGGGCAACACACAAGGACAGAGAGAGACTCAGTGAGAGCGAGTCAGTGACCTTCTGCGGTTGTGTTTACCATGCAGAATATTCTTCTGCGCTTGACCTTTCACCATTAGAGGGAGTTGACAAGGGAAGATAGATCTCTGCACTTTTTTTTATAATGTTCCCAGTTTTTGTGTATATGTGTTTGAAAGTGTGATAGCTATTAGTGTCTTGACTTAGAGTGCTATTCACTGCAAAAAACTACATTGTTACTCATGTGCATGCAGGCATATGCGCACACACACAGAGTAAGAGTTTATGTGATGAAGATCATATTGGTAACATTTTACTAGGATAAGCAGTGTGATAAGCATTAAACACTTACAGCATACTCATAGTGTACATATATGTCTACATGGATTGACCTAATGAAATAAGAGCCCTGTCCTTAGTCCTCGTAAACAATAGGTTTGATCTAACTTACATACAATGATCATCTAATGGTTTTTTACCCAAAATTATGCTCAAGGGCAAGGTCATTTTTGTCATTTTATAGGTAATTTTCCATTTTCACAGAATAACCTTCATGCACACTACTTACAGTGCAGGTCCTACAAATTCTGGCTCCTGATATATTGAATATTATTTAATGAAACCATTCAGCAAAGTCATTAATGTAAGATTCTCAATGTATATAAACTTTGCAGACATGGTAAAAGAGGAACTATGAAAAGTCAAATGATTTGATAGCTTGAACTATCGCTTTACCTCACATGTTGCACACTACTTGTATCCTGTTCATTGTTCATGATCACGATCGTATTGGTCATGATTAGGGAGGGAGTCCTCCTGTTTCTTGGCTCTCACAGGAAGATGTGTTTGGGGCCCTCATTTCACCATTAAGCTCGCATCAGAAATATGGTCAATGCAATGATGTGCTGATGTGTTCACATAGTTTCAAGCTTTTTTTTCACACCTTTTTAAGAAAGCTGGTATATATAAATATAGTATATATAAATTATATATTCCTGCTGTTCAACAGGCAGGTCATTTATTATGGAGCAATGCTGTTGGAATAAGTGCAGAAAGTGGTGGGATATTGTCTTGAAATAAGCAAGATCTTCCTTAACTTACTGGTCATGGCGTGGTTGGCAACATATACATGTACTTGACTGTTTAGCATTCTTTTCTTTTCTTTTTTTTATAAAAATGCATGGCAAAACATTTTCTCACAAAATATGTTTAGGCTCTTTAGATTCAGGAAGAAGCTTGCTCAGGTGCACAGTTGAAAAGGAAAAAGAAATTGCTTTCTATCATAGTATTCCTATATAGAGCAGGGGAGTGTATCGTTTCATTTCCTGAGCCTTTTTAAATGCTTTTGATCAACATATTCACTAGGTGTGGGAAGGCTGCATATTGCCTTGTTAGCACATTGGTAATAGGCAGAGGTTGAGAGATCATACCTGGTCAATACCACTCTATTGTGTCTGTGAGAAAAGGTGAGAAAAACTAAGATGTCTAGGAAAAAATGAAAAGAAAGTGGTAAAGAGAATGAAAGATAATTTTTTGGCTATAAAAGAAATAATGCAGAGAAGAAATGCCTTAAAGGAAATGGGATGGGTGAAGAAAAGGGTGAGAGACTGTGAGAAAGGTTGAGGAAGGCTGCTGGAAGCAAACAGAACAGTATCAGCAGATTTATATCATGCCCTCACCAAACGCTACCTGACTCATACACATTCATACACAACCAAAGCAGACACAGGATCACAGGAACACAGACATGGTCAACAATAAACAGACAACCTGATAAAGCATTCTGAAACAGTCGGAAGTGAATTTATTGATGTAAACATTGTGGCTCGGGTTATATTCTGCGTGCATTTGTGGGTTTCAGTGTGGCAAATTGTGCTCCTTGGGGGGTGTAAAATGTATGAGTAATACTTTAGTAGAAGGCTATTTATCAAGACAGCATTCTGGCTGGTCTGATCCCATTGTACAGTTTTCTCTAGTTATTTAATAACAGTGATGTTGCTGTGCTTTGTGTGTGGAGAGCAAGAGGAAATATGGAAGAGAACAAAGGTGCTGAAGGCAGGTTGACTGTGAAGTCAAACTTTCATTTCAAATGCTTGCTTTTAAATTGAAGCTGCTGAGAAACACACTACTTTCATAATGCACTTTAAAACCATTACCACAGTGAATTATGATACAGATTATTACAATTCCCCTTTGATTTAGTTTTTCAAAAGTGGACATATATCATACTGCCAATCGACAGCATATAAATCTTATAATAAATGTGATAGATTAGCCACAGTGGCTAATTGTGTGCTAACACACACTCATCAGTCATTCAAAAAATGGCTTTTAATGGGAGGAACCAAGAAAGGAATCCATCACTTTTTAAAATGGCCTCCCTTTGCTACCATGCCAGGTGGGTTGGGCTACCTTCAGGGACCTGTAAGAACTGCAGGACAATTTATAAAGTATGTTTGAGTGCTCCTTTGTTTGTGGCTTTCTTTTACTTCATACTTAAGTTTTCTAGGATTTTGAAAATGTTATCAAATCTTGTATCAGAGGGACTTTAGTTATAAAGTGTGTGATGGTTAGTCAAACATTAGAATTTATCTCTTTTTGGACAAAATTATTGTAAAGCTTGAACATCTGAGCTATGTCAGCAGAACCTTGTAAATGTACTAAAAGAAACCAGTAAAAGTACTCCAACAAAAGTACAGCACTAATTATAGAGTAATATTTTCCTGAATCGTGTGCTTTACAGTTCACCGTGGCCCCTCTTTAACACTTTGGCCTCGATAGTCTCCATATTTTGGTTTCTTAATACCATTTATGGTCTATTCTTTGTCTTTCCTGGGGATGACTTTCCTGTTCTAAATATAGACGAGGAGATACTTCAAACCGACAGTGTGTTTGTGTGCGTGCATCTATGCACGTGTAATGAAGCTTACCACTGCACTCTGTTTTCTTCAGCACGCAGAAAAAAACATGTTCATAAATGCAGACACTGACATTCAAAGATTAGGCAAAAGGATTACCACAGAAGTCTACACAAAGTTACATTTCACTCTTCTTTCTCATCTTATTTTAGTTTGTAAGTCTTAATTAATATTCATACAGTTTGGCACTGCTATAGCTCACCTGGTTGAGCAGACAACACATGTGACAAAGGCTACTGCAGGGACCTGGGATCAAGTTCTCCCCAGACTGTTTCCCATGTGTCAGTAAGCCCCGATCTCTCAGCTTTCTCATCTCCTACTATCCTGTAAAATAAAGGTAAAGAAATGCCAAAAAAATATATTTACACAATTTTACAAATAGGATACTTAGTATATCATTATTTATAAGATATTAGGAGTAAAGGATACCAGTACACATTCAGGAGGACTCAAGAAGTCCTTGATCTTTATGTGTAAAATCATTATGTCAGTAGGCACTAATGGGCGAGGATGGCAGTTTATTTTGACTTGTGAAAAAAGAAATGTAAAATGTTTTAATCATGATGTTCACAAAAACCATGACTATTTTATATTTAAAACACCAGGTTTATGCATTACAATGAAAAAGCTGTCAGCCAAATAAATGACTTGGTTTTGTTTTTTGTTGTTGTTTTGTTTTTTCCAGACTTTGTTTTGTTTGAGTCTAGAGTTTGAGTTCTATTTAAAAAGTCATGAACTGCACTAGATTTTAGCTAAACTGGCTTTTTTGAATAAATTAATAGTTTTAGTAGGAATATTAGATCAACGCCAATGTTATTTTTATTCTGAAAATTAAGTGGACACTGGCTGAATTATAAATATAGTGGGATAAAAGTGCTTCCCTCTGTGCTGCAGTAAAGTTGTTTTACTACAAACGTTAAAAGTAAAAAGTAAAAGGTTATATTTATTTTGTTTATTTTACTCTCCATTTCCAGGTGGTCACATCCCTCTCAGATAAACGGTGTTTTGGAGTTCTATTTGATCTTCCTGTCTCATGACGGTGCAGAGCCTGTGCTAGCCTATAACAGCTCCGAACTTTTTCAAGACTACACACTCCGCAGCCTAACCCCTGGAACTCTTTACACCATCACAGTGGCCGTGAGTCCATTGCTCCTTAATTTTTACCTTTGATTTCTACATTTGCATCAGCATATTCATCACTCTGTGTGTGTGTGTGTGTGCGTGCGTGTGTGCACACCAGGCATGTACAGGAGGTGGGTGTACTTCAAGTCCACCAAGCCAGGCTCAGACTGAGGAAAGCACCCCTGAAAATGTCCCTGCACCACTGGTCACTCCTTTGTCCCCATATGCGCTCAACATCAGCTGGACTCCACCTGACACTCCGAATGGTGAGAGAGCACACACCCACACACATTTTTTTTATCAAGTATAACGTGATAAATGAATGAAGTAGAAGAAGAATAACAACATGATAAAAAAAAACGTGTCATTAGTTTACCTGTAGAATTGATTACAGGGTGTTAGTATTTATCAAAACTATGTCTATGACAGACTCGCAGATATAAAGGTTTGTAGATGGTTCAAGGATGCTGTCTGTGTTCCTGTGAAACAGCAGAGGATTTCCATGCGTGTGAGGGGAATCCGATGAGTCTACAGGAGTAGAGAAGTAGAAGAGGGAAACAGAAAGAGGAACTAAAAAGAGAGAGCACAAAGGACTCATAAAGAAAGGAGAAAAAGACAGACAGGGTGAGAGAACAAACAATTTGAGATCGAGACTAATGGAGACCGAGAGGGAGAGGACAGTGCTTTACCGAGCTCCTTTAAGTGGATGAAAAGTGCTCCCTTTTGACTAAAGAGAGAACTGCAGGCTGGAGGAACGTAGGCTCGCTGTGACTGCCTTCCTCTCTCAGTTTTGTCTGCTCCTCTACTCTCTCTTCTTCTCACCTTTTTCTTCTTTACTTGGCCTCAGTCAAAATCTGGGTCCAAAGTGTATATTGTGTATCTAGGTTGTCCATTTAAAACTGACTTTAGAGAGTCAAAGTCATTAAAAGAAGGGGCTCCAGTACCAAACAGCTTAACTACATATGCTGTGTTGTTTGACTGTCTGAAGTACTTGGAAAACATCAGCATTTGCAGAAGTATGATCGAATCTTATCAAAGGGAAATAATTTATGTGGACTATATTTTTTCACATCTGTGTTTACGTCCTACATCCAATGAATCAGAAATCAGTGTGTGTATATGTCCTCAGTCTAAGGACAAAATAGACATTTTTAAATTCACTTTTATGTAGAAAAGAAAAATGGTGCATCTCAGGTTTTAGGGTTTAATGTATAACTTCTATATTCCCTGTTGTAAACTGCTCAAGGAGCTGTGTTGCATCTCTTTTACCTTTTCACATCTTTCATTGTCTATTAATTGCTTGTCTGTTTCACTGACAATACAGATTAATCAGCGTAACAGTAAATGTTCTACCTGTCTGTGATAAAAGCACAGAAATACCCAAGATGCGATGAAACAGATTATGAAATGTACTTACTGTAAAGGATATCACATAGCAAGTAAGCAGATGTTGCGTTTGAAATGTGCTCATGTGTTTTAATACAACTCTTAAAGGTAAGTAGTTCAATAGCCATGAAAATGCAGTTTAAGTAACATTATGTATAACATGGTGCAGTGAACATGATGTATTTTTAGATCATCTCAAGGACTATATCAACAAATAGTATATCTCCTGAAACCAAATTAATTAAGTGAAGAAAACGCCTTGATCCCACACACATTTCACAGTCTCTTGACATACCACACACACAGTCGCACATTATCAAATGTTACTGTCATGCTCATTAAAGTATGTGTAATTCCATAATGTGTGTGTATAGAATGTGAATCGTGTGTGTTTTACGCTTAATGCCACATGAGTGCATTTTGCACCATAAACCCTGTGATGTGTGAGCATATTAGCCTGGATAAATTACTTAAAGCTTTTCTCAGCTGATGACAGAAATTTATGACAAGGGAAACACTTAATCATGATTACCCGATTATCTCGTGCTTAAAAAGCTTTAATTTTTGCTCAGAAAAGAAGAAGAGCTCAGTACGTTTTTCTCATTGACTCCTTTATTTTATATAAATAGATGGCAACAACCTCGATGATGATGGTGATGGGTTCCAGAGGACTGAGATCCTATGTTATTTTCTCTCTCTCTCGTCCGGTCTCTCTCTCTTTCTCCCCCCTTCTCCCCAATTCCGCAGGGATTTGTGGGGGATAATCCTCTCGGGGATTAGGTCGGGGCAACACGCAGACAAAGAGGGGAAATAAGCCTGTTATGCATTCGCTGCTTCATTTTCCAACCTGTCTTTATTACAGCCTATACTGATATGGGCTTATTCACACACACAAGCACATACAGATGTCCGTGCACATATGCACACACTCTCACACGCATGTGATTGGCCACATTAAGAGCTTCCCAGATGTAGCTTGTGTCCGTGGGGTTTTTGTGTCTTCGTTTTCCTGATAGGTGTGTATATCTGTATTGAGCAATAATAAAACCCACACATGATTAAAGCAGAATAGACTCTTAGTTCTTAGCGCTGATCTTTTGAGCCCCCTGTATGCATTTTTATTAAGGAAAAGCACATTTGGCACCTTACTGTTTCATTTTTTTATTAGGTAGATGTAATGTAATGTAATTATTGTGGGTCTGGGTATGTGCGATTTCCAAATGTGTGTGTATCTTTTTGTGCATGTGCAGTTTGTCCATGTGCAGGTGAGGGTGTGCACACCTATTTGCAGCCCTTGTATGTGTGCCTGTTCACTGTAGTACTACTGTCCTTCTTAGGGCCTTTATCCTCCTAACACATATGGTTACATTTGTCATTTCGGTGCCGTTTTGCATCATTGGATCACTCTAGGACACACTGACTGACAGGTCTGGAGCCCCTAAGTCAGTTTTCATTTGCATTGTAATCCAGTGACCCAGACTGCATCCCATCATAGTAAAGCTCACTTTATCATTTTAATTCCTCACACTATGGATTCAGTACTGTTGCATATGAGTGTACTATCTGGAAAAAGCATGCAGAAATCTTGTTGTCAAGAAAGTTCTGGTCATTAGTTTTCTCCTGCTGTTTTTCTTTTCCTTCTGTATGTCATCCATGTTATAATCAGATGTGTTCTTTTGCCAGGTATTATAACTAGCTATGGTCTCTGGGTGGATGGAGTTCTCATTTTAAACACCAGTTCCTCCCAGAGGTTCTTCGTGGTGGAGGGACTCTCTCCTTGGAGCCGACATGTACTCAGACTGCAGGCCTGCACAGCACAGGGCTGTGGCAAGGGACCAATGGTCAGTGAATCACTAGTTGTTAAACACAGTGTAACAAACTGCAAGATGCTTCGTCAGATAGGGATGCTTTATAAATCATTGCAGTGTTGGTGTTACTGACCCAATACTGGCCCTTGAACTTACAGGATCCTGGAGAAAGGATCCAAATACAGGATGTGGAGGCAGGCAAAGCTGACAACAAACAAAACCTCCGTGCCATTACTTGCAGACCAAAAAACACAAATTCCGATAAGAATTACAACCCTTGAGTCCAAAAATGGACTCAAGGAACAAATGGTAAACAAATGCAGGGCAAACAGATGATCAGACAAAGACAAAAGGAGCGACGGGACTATATCGACACACAGGAGACGTTGGTGATGAGACAAAGGTGGAAACAATTAAACTTTAAAGAGCAGAAACAAAAGCAGAAAGTAAACCACAGCTGGAGACGTGAGAAAACCAAACTTCAAAGTAAAACAGGAAGTAACTAAAACATTAATAACTAACACTGAAATGTGAACACTAAATATGATGAGACAGACAGCGCAACCCAGAAGGCGCAAGAGGAAGGGAAGATAATACACAAAAAACTGATCAAATATAAGGATAATGGCATGTATAAATTCTTTTTTCACTTTAGTTCTCAGCTCAGCAGTCTTTTTTTTTTTTTTCTCAACATGAACTGTAGTTTTTGCCAAAAGCACATAACACATTTCATGGAACAAACACTTTATCTTTGGAGCAGCAAAAGATAAATTTGTGTATTGGATGAATTATGTAACACTTAGTGAAAAAAATTATTTTCATGAATTTCATTAGTACTGTAACCATAGGTACACATGTGGGAATGCCTTCTCACACGTGTGTCTGTGTGTGTATGTGTGTCATTGGACGTCATAAAGGTGATCGATTCTCTCAAGCTCAATTACGAGGGTTGGCGTGGCCACCGTGACATTTGGTAGGAAATGCCACTCCATTCTCAACGACGCCTCTGACGACAGGTCATATTTTGGGGCATTTTTCCAATACGGATGCCATGTTTAGTCAAACACCAGGAGAACCGCTGACCTAGCAGAAAAAGAGGAGAGGTGGGTGGGAAGGTGACAGAGAGCAAAACAGGATGAAGAGGAAGAGATGATAGGATGTGCAGGAAATGGAGAAGAGCGGAGTCAAGGAAGAAGGGAATTTCAGGCAAAAAGAGTAAAATGATGAGGATAGAGTAAATGGGCAGAGCAAAGTGAGAGATGAGGTGGAAGGGAATCAACGCGCCAGAGAAGCGTTAGACAGGAAGAAATGAGACAGAAGGACACAGAAATGGTGAAAGAGGACAGAACAGTGGTATCCCAGATAATGCTGGCCAGAGATGGTTTCATCTGAAACAGTTTAGTTTTTATATTTTATGTTTTTAAACAGGGGCACACCTTGATTTATACTGTTTTTTTTTATATATATATATTTCTCAAATAGCTGTTGAATGAATGAGTGTGAGAGGAACTATGGTAAATGTGAATGTCACACAAGCTGTGCTCTTCTGTGTGTTTTAATACAAGTGTTCTTCTGGTCCCCCGAATCAGGTGGATGTGCGTACATTAGAGATGGCCCCAGAAGGCCCTATACTGCTGGAGCTGACCAATCAGAGTTCAAGATCTCTCCGAGCCCGTTGGACAGCCCCTCCTAGAGCAAATGGGAACCTTAGCTACAGAGTGTACTACAAAAGCAAAGGTAACAGCCACTCTCTCTCTCTCTCTCTCTCTCTCTCTCACTCTCTCACTCTCTCTCTTTCTCACACTCACACACACACACACACACACACACACACACACACACACTAAACCTGAACAAACACACACAGCAGCATGCATACACATGCACAGCTTTTACATACAGTATTTACCAGCCAACAAATCTGACACCACCTATACAACATTCAATCAGTGGGCAGACAACAGTGCAAGTTGTAAAATGTGAAGGTCTCATTTTCTCAGTAAACCGTGGATGTGTTTTTACCAGTGCTTTAGAGGCACCCGGAGCCCAATGCACAATCACTTCTACCTGCGTAAAACAAACTTGAAGGCAACAGATAACACTTGGTGCAAGTATATAGTGTGTGTAGACAGTTGAGTGAAAAAAATGTGCCTCCTGTGTAGACATATTGTAATACAGTGGTTACTTTTGTGCTACTTTTCTAGGGGAATCAGTAGGATTTACTAATAATATTGTTATTAATTTCAAGAGTGTCAAGTGTTTTTTGGGGTGGGGGAGGTTTAAAAGGGCTTTGCAGTATGTTTAGAACAGGATAATATAGATACACATAATAATATAGTACACATGCAAACTGATGTTTTGCAAAATACATAATCACGCTTTTCACTCACAAAGTCAGCTTACACTGAAAGTCAGCCATGTAATAGGAAAGTAAAAAAGGAGTAATGAATATACAGTAGCATAGAAGTGACACGTTTTTATTAGTTTTTGATAGTTTGTGAGTGACTTAAGAGAGGAGATGACATGGAAGTGTAGACCATAACTGTAGTATGAAGATGGAAGGAAGAACAAAGACACGTTGCACTTCGATAATAGTATAAAGCAAAAAGGGAGATGAGAAGCTCATATTTCCATAGATGTATTAGAAAAGAGGGTAAAAACAATGTAAGATATGAGGAAGAGCAATACCGTCGGGAGACAACAAAAACAACAGACGGACTGGACATGGCAGGAAAATAGAATACACACACACTCATTTTTTTAACTTAAGCATATTCACCAAGTCTCTGTCATACGCACACACTGTCAGGGACTTTGATCTATGCCTCACAGAGAACCCGGCAGATGAGTGGAGAGAAGGATAGAAGGGGTGTGGAAGGAAGAGAGAGACAGTGTTTCGCTCTAGTTACCCATAACCTCCTGTTTCTTTGATACAAACTGCCTTCATCAGTCCACACAGAATTACGTGTGTGTGTGTCTATCTAAATATATTGGATAGGCTTGCATAGTATAATTTTCTGATCCCCTTTCTTTGACTATCCTTGCATAACCTCAATATGGAGACCTTTCTCTTTCGATTACTCTCAGTTAATCTCAGTCTGTTTTTTCTCTCTCATGGCCTCTCTCTCATGTTGTATGTATCTCTTACAAGTCACTTTTTGCCATCACTGTGATCACTCTAATAAAAATATTCCAAGATATTTTGTGTGTGTGTGTGTGTGTGTGTGTGTGTGTGTGTGCGCCATGCTTGGCCTATAAGACCCTACATGTCTTTCTTTCTTTGTCTCTTAGATGGTGCTGGTGCATTGGATGGAGGTACAGCAGCAGGCATCTGGTTGTCTGTGACTGACCTACAGCCTTATACTAACTACAGCTTCTGGATCAGAGGGTGTAATACACAGGGTTGTATTGAGAGCCTTCCACTCAATGTTACTACACTGCCAGCAGGTACTCACACTGCAAACAAAATTTCTGCTAAACTGAAGATTATTCTATCGTCATCAATTTAATAATTACTAGCACTCCTGATTTCTTTTTTCACTGGGTCATAATATCAAATATCACTATTGTCTATCAAAAGAAGGGGGTAAAAAGAAAGTGCCTCAAGGTTCTAAAGGCTTATCCAACAGATGCTCTTCAGTTGGGCAATAGCAAGCTCAATACCAATAAAGGTTTCTGAGACACTGTCTTTTTGTAAAATATTCTAACAAGTTTGTTTCTAGGAGCAGTTTGACAGGAAAAACTAAACCGCGTATTGACTCTGACCACTATCAGTCACCAGTTTGAGCAGGCAACCCATGTGCCAAAGGCCACAGCCTTTGATCTGGCTGGGTTTGAGTGTCATTTCCCCCACTCTTCCCCGCTTTCCTGTCCACTCTCTGTACTGCCCATCTAATAAATGCTGAAACTGCCAAAAATAAATCTTAAAAAAATGCAAACAGTAATTAATTATTAATACATTCTACTATTCTAACATTATGCACATGTGAATCAGTTATAGAATGATATGTGCTGTTTTTGCACTGGTTTCAGCATCAGTGTTGTTTTTTGTTCATGGCAGAAAATGTTTTCTAGTATGATTTGGCTTAGTGACATTTTTTTCGTAATTTCTTCTCATACCTATATTAAACCTATGTTTCTTTCATCTTTTGCCTTTTTATATTTAATTTTTAATGTAAGTCACATTGAACTTACATTAAATGAAATATATATTCCTTCCTAAAAATGGTGTTAATAGTATAATTGTTGTATTGAAAAATTTCTAAGATCTTAATTAAATGGCTGTTATAGTAGATTTGTTTCTCATGCCACACACAAGACATGAACTGTGGCGATATTTTTAACATTACTTTGATTTTAATTGCTGTTCTTGTGAACTGGAAAGGTTTATTTTTATTGCTTGCTCTGCAAAAGGAAAAAAAACTGTTATTCACTAGAGTCGACATACACATCATTGACTTTACTTAATGGTGTGAAAACATATTTCTGATTTACACAGCCCTTGTGTGTGTGTGTGTGTGTGTGTGTGTGTGTGTGTGTGTGTGTGTGTGTGTGTACGTGCGTGTGCGTGTGTGTGTAATTGTGTAGAATAGAGACTGATTGTGCATACTGATAAATGTCAAAGCTGATCAGAGCAGTCTGGGGATAATTGTAACGTGCACACAGGCACACACACATGGGCACACACAAATACACACATGCGCGTATAAACACACATTTTACCACTTTAGCTAATATTATCAAAAGGGCTGAATATGTACACCCTTGCACACACCACACCCATGTCTTAGTCAGACAACAACAAAAGACAGTCTTAGGAAAGTTCTCCTGTTCAAGTTCAAAACAAAGGCATAAGAAAGTATAAATTTTAAATACCAGACGTTTCCTCTCTTTCTATCTCTCTTTCTACCTCTATGCCTCTGGCATCTCTTTAGACTTCTATAAGGCAAACTGTCTTGATGCGTCCTTGTTCTATGAAAGAACAGAGAGAAGATAGCGGAGCAAGAGACAGAGGAGCAGAGGAGGAGGAGAGCAGAGAAAGAGAAGTGAACATAAAAGTGCATAGTTTAAAACGATTAGTGACACCTCTGATATTGTACCTGCTAACACAGCATGAGAGAGACACAGGCTCACCAACAGTGTGTTTTGCGTGTGCATATCTGTACGTGTGTTTTTATGTGAAGAGAGGCAGATATCATCATTTAATGAATTACACACACATTGAGGGAGTAATCATTTTGTTGATGGAAAACTGGGTCTTATAAAAAACTGAATCTCTGAATGCAACAGAGGATCCTATTAATTCAATTTAAGTGTAAGTTAAGCTCTTGGTTTCACCAATTTGTGAAATTCCTATTTGACTGTAAACGTACAAGATCTCCATTTCCGTGCTTTTCTTTCATTGTCTTCATTGTCAATCGTCTGCTCAGTCCATTCTGATATCATTGTGTCACCTTTCGAGTGACAGGATGTTCACTTGACCGTTCCTCATTTGCATATAATGCTGCCCCTCGAAACTCAAATTGCTTTTAACCTAAATATTGTTGATTTAAGATGAAGACAGATTTAACAACTGCATGTCTTACTCTGGTCCTCAAATATTTTCAGAAACACATTTAGGTGAGATAAGAGCAGCCAATTTGGTCTGGTTTGAATGGAGAGCAGACAGCCTACGAGAAGCAGTCATTCAGTCAAGTGCAGCTGATTGTTCACTCGGTTGTAGGGGACATCAACTGAGGCTGATGTTACAGAATATATAAGGCTGATAAAAAAAACTGATAAGAAATAAAGACCAAACTTGATACAAAATAGCCAGTTAAGTTCGCACTGATTCAACATTATCTATTCTCCTGTTTCTCAGTTTTCTGTTGTCTTTCTATAAACCTGATTGTTAAAAAATAAGTTAGGAACTCTTTAGTAAGTTAGTAACTGGATATAAGGGTGGTGATGAAAGTGCAAACAGAGCCACATGTAGGCCTTTAATAGAAATGGACAAGTCAAAACTGACACACACATACAGAGTGAATGAGTCTTTAGTTTAAAAAGGGTTCTTGTGTTATGTTTTTAAAATGTCTGTGTTTTTGTGTATGTACTCAGATAATGAACATATACTAGAATGTTGAGTTATGTTGATGAACCACCCTGAAATTATTCTGAGTGTTTTTTGAGGCTTTTCTCGCACATTTTGTATGTTTGTGCGTGCATGTGTGTATGTGTGTGTGTTTGTGTATGTATAACAGACATCTTTAGAATAAGACATCTTCAGCAATCAGTCTTGTTGTAGTGGAAATCACACAAATTTTGATTGAAGGATCACTTTATACATTGGAGGGCCTGCTCTTATTTCACATAGTCAACAGTCTGGTCACTCTGATTTCCTCCATGTAGAAAAAAAGGAATGAAACATTAAAGGAAAACTTTAACAACACCTCAGATCTCAACGGGGGAAAAAATTACTCTGCATTTACGCTCTATACTGATATGGACTGGATAATTTGTTAGGAACAAAATAATTCCGCATTGTTTGATGGAACCTTGCTAGTCCATTTTGCCCACAGTTCTGGGCAGTGAGCACAGGGCCCACTAGAGGACGTTGGGCCTTCAGGCCACTCTCCTCAAGTCTGTTTCTGATTGGTTGGTCAGAGACATTCAGACCAGTGGCCTGGGGGTCATTTTGTAGGGCTCTGGCAGTGCTCATCCTGTTCCTCCTTGCACAATAGTGGAACACGTTGCTGATGGGTCCTGTTCAGCTCTTCTAAAGTAACTGCTTTTCTCCTGGAATCTCCTCTATTCTCTTGAGACTGTGCTGGAAAACACAGCAACCTTCTGGCAATCCTGGAGGAGTTGGACTACCTGTGCAACCTCAGTAGGGACATGTATCACCTCATGCCACCAGAAATAACACTGACCCTACCCAAATACAAAACTAGTGAAAAAAACAGTCAGAAAAGATGAAGAGGGAGAAAAGATTAGTGGCCTCCACCTGTAAAACCATTCCTGTTTTGGAGGTTGTCTCATTGTTTCCCCTCTAGTGCTCCTGTTGTTAATTTTGCTAAGACCAAAGCAGCTTACTGATTAACAACCCCCTCTGCTACTTAACGGACCAGATCAATATACCAGAAGTTTAATTGATTTGATGCTATACTTTGATTAACAAGTGTTCCTTTAATTTTTTTGGGCAGTGTATTTGTTGTGTTTGGCTTACCTTATTTTATTGTCTTTGCACAAACTTTCTGTGTTTCTGTTAAGAGCACAGGTTTCATATTGGATCAGAATCATTTACTGATTTTCCAACAGTCACACTTTGCTGTGACTCATTCACTCATGCTGAATTAAAAAGAGGTGTACTTTTGAGACTGAGGGTTTATTCCAGTGTGTATTTGCATGTATGTGGGTGTGAGAGAGACAGATACAGCGATGAGTGGTTGTTTTTTCCTTCCTAAAGAGAAAGAAGGTTTTTGTAATTTTTTCCACTGTTTTACTATTTGAATGTCTTTCTTTTCATTCCACCCATTGACAACCTCCACATTTCCTTTATCACCTGCTCCCTCTTCTTGTCCTCTTCCCAACATCTTTTCTTCCTTCTTAGCCCCTGATGGTTTGTCACCTCCAACTCTGGACCATGCAACTAATACCATTCTGAACATTTCCTGGTCTGCCCCTGCCAACTCCAATGCACCAGGCCAACTCTACTACAGTCTGCAAATGAGGACATCCCCACGAAGGCCTGCCACAAGGTGAGAGAGACCATGACATGCAGAGTCACAGCAGATGAACAAGTTTGCGTACACATAGAAGTTGTCTGAGACAAAAATGTGTTAATAAGTAGCAATAAAAGAACATAAGACAATATACACATCATCTACTCTTAATATGTAAAGAAAAATGCGACTACACATGTACATATAAATGGGTACATTATATCGCACAACTGAATATGTCACAACAGTATGACATACCATCAGAAATCCAGAGAGGGAATGAACCAGAAGACAGGGTGCAGAGTCAGAAAGACAAAAAAAATCAAAGACAACGAAGAGAGCGAGAGAGAGATGGGCAGAGAAAGTGTGATAGAATAAAAAGAAAGAGAGAAGGTGTGCATCTGATATGTATTCATTACATGCTTCCTGACAACAAATTGCAATTTAATCCAAGAAGAGGAGGCTCTCATTCTGTGGTAATAAATAAATGACTAGCTACATGTATTATATATCAGACAGCCATGCCCTCCTCCTTCTCTGCTATGGAAATCTCATTGTTCCCTGATTTATTCATTCATTCATCGCTTCTATCCATCTGATGGTAAATGGTCAATGGTCCCTCATTTATGACAATATTCTTTTACTTTGTCCTAGATTCCTTCGTATGATTATATGATATAGGACCAGGTATGACATGGGAATAGGATAAAAAGCTATGAAAATATTGTACATAATGCATAGACAGACAGACCTTATGAAATTTGTCTTGGACATTTTTTATAATGTTTTACTTAAAATACATTTAATTTACACTTTGGAATACATTAAAAAAAAATCCAAAAAAAATTTGGTTTGTTTTTTTGAAGTCGCACAAATTCTTTTTTCAGAAAATATTCTGTTTAGCACAGGTAACCTTTCTTAATGAACTCTGTATAAATGCTTTGCAACTATTCAGATCCTCTTTTTTCCACTTCAAACAAATTTCTGCATTGTGCATCTTCGAAATGTTATTGCATGTACACTAGAATTACAGAAAAAGTAGTCTAACTACAGAAAAAGTGGCTAAACTATATATAACTAATAAAAAAAATTGTGCAGTTACAGCCTGTAGTCTAGGAGATCCAATTTTAATGATTATGTACCATGTAGACATTACAGCAGCTGAGCAAAGGAACTTCAAAAAATACTCTCTGTGGAGCTGCCTGGTGCTGAATCTCTCTGATCAAGCATTAAAGAGTAAACCAGAGATGAAGGATACATTTAAAAGAGGAAACATTTGGTCTAAGGTGGAAAATAGGGAGTTGCTAATGTTTTTATTTAAAAGAAAATGGTAAGTATTGCAACAGTAAACTTTGCTAATGACTCAGCATATTTTTAGATTGACATGTTCATCACAAACTCTGCAAATGATGTTTTGTAACATCAGAATTTGTGTACACTCAAACACAGAAGCTTTCACTACTAAAGGTTAGATCAGCATGTTTAAATTAGATTTTTTTTTTTTTTTTTTTTTTGACCCCCAAT